>VZTV01068033.1:52042-81513 GCA_013400875.1 Anhinga rufa
GTGCTGGCGGTGCCCGTGGCGGTGCCACGCCGCCTGCCTGTCCTCGGGCTGTCCCAGCCTGGGGGCCGGGGGCCACCCCCTCCTTCCTCACTTTCTTTTCCGTCCAGAAGTAGCTGCTTTTGCTCAGGGAGCGAGCGTGGGGCAGGCGGTGCTGCTCCGCCGGGGCGGCTCGCCGCACTGCCGGGCGGTGGGTTTGCGGTGGCACGGGGCTGGCTGGCCTGGGTTGTCCTCGCCTGTCCCCTGGGCCCCGAAACCCGCGTTAGGAAGTGCCCAAAGAGCGAGAGAGCTGCTCTGCAAAAGTGCCTTGACGAGGAGCGGGCAGGGGCGGCAGGAGGGGCAGAGCAGGGGACGGTGAAACCCGGCGGCTCGGGTGCTGTGCTGGGGGTTTGGCTGCGGTCCTGAGCAGGATGGGAGCATCCCTTGGCGTCGCGTTGTTGGTTTTTTCTTTTTGTTTTCATTTTTTCTTAAAGGCAGGAGTTGGGGCTAGAGCAGAGCAGGGCTGCCCCCAGCTCCCCTCCTGCCCTCAGCATCCCGTGGCAAGGGCGGCTTCCAGGGCCCTAAACTGGGGCTGGGGGAGAAGAGCCGCAGCGGGTGCTCCCCCCTGCCCAGCCCTTCTCCCTGCTCCCCCGGCCCCCACCACCGCGGCTCCCCTGCGTGGCATCTTTCGGCCCCCGTGGCTGCATCCGTGCCAGCACTGGGCTGCAGGGCCGGGAGCCACCCCAGCCGGGACCCCCCTTTCCTGCCGGGGGGATGGGCTCTGCTCTCAGAAATCACAGAAAACCGTGTCTTAAAGAAAATCCCCCTTGCCCTCACCGGTGCACCCTCTTCCGTTTGCAAAGTCACGACGCGCAGAGCCCCGGCTGGGCGCTGGCGGTGGAGGATGCTCTGTCCACAGGGAGTTTCTCCCCGCAGCGGCGGGCGTGGAGGGGGCAGACGGGGGCCGATTTAGCTTTGGTTCGTTTTTTGGAGGGGAAAGGAAGGAGTCTGGCCACGGGTCATACCAAAAGCAAGCTGACGGCGCGGGGTGACTTCCCACGGTGGCTCTGTCCCGAGGTGGGCTGCGGCCCCCCGTCAGCGCCACTCCTGTTACTGGGGGCAGCTGAGAAACCTTGTAAATATGTGAAGAAAGGGTGAAATCTGAACTCTTGGTTTTTGCTGAGCACCTCAGCCTGCTGGGTCCTGAAATGGAGCGTGTCCCTTCGGTTCTTTTCATTGAAAGCATTGAAGTTTGGTTGGGGGTTGGTTTTTTGTTTTGTTTGGTTTTTGTTTTGTTTTTTTTTTCCGTTTTGTTTGTGTAAATACTAGTCTTTTTTGGAAGAAATAATGTAAAGATGTTTTGTATAAACTCTGAATTATTTTCTGGTTGCTTTTTCTTAGAAAAACAAAGGAGAACTAAAAAAAAAAAAAAAAGAGAAAAAAAAAGAGAAAGAAATTTTAACCACAAGAACGGGTGTAAAACATTGTCATACTGCCCTCAGCCCCGGAGCTGCCCCGCGGGGCTGTGCTGGTGTGCGGGCGCTGCTGGGCTGAACGGCTCCTGGGGGGGTCGGACGGGCTGGGGGGGCCTTGCCCTCGATATAATGCTATAAAGCAGGGTCGGCCGGGCCCCAAGCAGAGAGCGGGGCCGGGAGCGCCGGCTCGGCCCCCGGCACGGTGCAGCGGGGCTGGTCGTGCCCCATGCCGCCGGCACAGCCCCGGCGCTCGCGGCAGGGCCGGACCTGGCTCGTTCCCGGCGAGGTTTTGGCCGTCGCGGGTCCAGGCAGAGCTTTCAGCCCCGGCCCGAGTGCGGGCAAGAGACTCGGTAGCACAAGGTGAACTAAAGGAGCTCCAAATTTACCTCCTTTTTTATATTGAACCAAAAAAAAAACCCCTGAACCTCAGGATATGTTACTCAGTGCAACATCCTGAGATCCTGATGCGCTTTTCCGGACCTGTGGACCTGCTCCTGTTGCAGATCCCTTTCCTCAATTATCCCCACTTTCTACTTGCCAACCACAAGCACACCGTAGCCCGTTCTTCTCTGCTTGGTGCCCAGGCCGGGGGTGACTCGCTCCTCTTCAGCAGCACCCACGTTTTGTCCGGGGCACTGCCAGGGGTCCCTGCCCGCGGGGAGGTGGCTGTGCCCACCGGAGCCGCCTCCGGTGCCACCGGCACGCCTGGCACTTCCCCGCGGGCAGCTGGGAGCTCCTTGCAGTCCCAGTTGCTCACAGGAGCCGGGCAGGAATCTGCATTATATCGGCAGAGGGTGAGGGGGGCTGCTGCAGCCTCTGCTGTCCTGGGGGGGTCTGGAGGCACTGGAGCAGGGCTGGTCCTCCCTCCCTCCCTCCTGGCTGCGCCGCGCACCAGCACACCCGCACCGCGCGCTCCCACATTTCAAGAGCCGTGACCACGTCTACATCCCACGGTGTCGCATCCGCACCCTCGCCACGGTCCCGCATCCCCAAGGGGAGACAGTCCTCGCGTTCCCGGACGGCCCCCGTCGCGCGATCAACCAGCCGCGGGGCTGCTGCCCCGGCCCCGTGCCCGGCTGCCCTTGCCGCGGTGCCGGCACCGCTGGAGCATCCGGGCTGCCGGATTTTTCCCTGTCCATCCTCCACTGCCGTTAGCCGAGAGGTGGATTCGGACTCGGAGCCCGGATGCAGCCGGTCCCGCTGCCAGCGCAGGGCACGTGGGATGGGCGCTTTGGCCGAGGGCTGGAAATTGCCGCTGGCGAGCAGCAGGAGCGGTTTGGGCACCGCGCAGCTCAGCGGTGCCGGGGGACGCCGGGGCTTCGGCCGTGGCACGGGGGGAACAGGGTCCCTCTGTGCCAGCACCTCCTCGGGGGGCGGCCGGTCCCCGGGCTGCTGCAAGGGGGCACGTCCCGGAGCGGGGCTCGGCAATCCCGCGCTGGTTGATCGTCCTCGGCTCCCGGAGGGGCTGCGTCGGTGCGCGGGGCTCTGGCGGTGCCGGGCGCCGGGGTGCCGTCGGCCTCGCTCCCCGGCGCCGCAGACTTTTGTTTCTTCGTGTCATGTTCCTCTTTTTGATTCCTTTCGCCTTCTCCCCAGCTCTCCCGCCCAGTAGCATATCATCAGCATCGGTAACCAGCTCTGTGGCATCTGAACTCCATGGAGCCGTGATGGAACCTGATATATTGTTAAATAAAAGGGTTTTTTTCCTATGGAAACCCGGCTGTCTCCTGTGTGCTTTTTTGCTGCCCCAGGTTGTCTTTTGAAATCGCAGCCTGCTCTGAAGAGATCTGGGCCAAGTTAGCTTATCGCCGGCTGTCCCTGCTGGTGTTGGAGGGAGATGTTGGGTTTGCTTTGGGGAGCATTCAAAATTCGGGGGGGTTTCGTCTAATTCTCGCAGCATCTCAGAGGGCCCCGGTGACTCCTCTGAGGCCACCTCTCGGGAGCAGGGCTGCCGGCCCCGCCGCCGTGCCGGCACGGCCTCGCCGTGTTCCCGGTGTTCCCCGTCCCCCGGGAGCGCGGGGGGCTGCTCCTGCACTCGGGGAGCGGGCAGAGCCTCGCGGCAGCCGTTTGTGGACGGCGCAGGGCAGCGGTGTTCATCCCATCTAGTGGCTGATACTTATTTAGTCATTCCTCAATGTACCTTCATTTGATAAGTTATTAAAAAGTCATTTTAGGAAATGGGATGGTAATAAATCCTTGACAGATGGTGCTTTAGCCGGCTCCAAAATGGGCTCCACCACAGTCATTGCTCTTGCTCTTTATAACCAGCTTTCATACGGCACTTTGCATTGCTATAAAGTACCACGCAACGCAATAAATTATGGATGAGAAGTGGGGCGTGGATGGGAAACGCTCGGTGAGTTTGTTCAGCCGCGTTGCTCAGCCTGGAGCAAATCAGTATTTCTGATTTTGCTGGAATTTGGAAACCTCTTGGCTGCAGGGACAGGACGGTTCCCTGCGCTCTCTGCCCGGAAAGGTCCCGGGGAAGGGCAGTGCCGGAGCGGTCGCACATCGTCCTCGTTGCTGGTGTGGATCTGGGATGTAGAACGCGGGACGCGGGATGCGGGAGGCAGGGCGTGGGAGGTGGGATGCGGGCTGGGGATGGAGCAGGATGATGGGGAAGGGGTTGCTTCCCGGCCAGGCTGGACTCAAGATGATGCGGGAGCGCTGAGTGCTGGCCGCTGACCTCGCCAGTCTCCAGCCTGGGGTAGGAGGAAGGCTCTTAGCAGGCTGCTGGTCGCAATGAGCCTCCTCCGCAAACAGGCAAAGGGAAAACCAGGGCACAGCAGGGCACCCAGAGCAAGGCCAGCCTCCCTTTAGCTTGCCCAGCAGTTGCTCTAGGAGAGGATTGAGGAGTCGGAGCTCTGCCTGCCTGGTGCAAACCACGTGTGCATCAATCCAGGTTGTCCCATCGGGGGCTGTGGATGCTGCGTTAACCGGTTACTGCAGGAATGCATGAAGGGATGCGTCGGGTTTACGGGGTCTCAGAGGAAAAATGAGGCTGAGGCACCAAGAAAGGGTGGAGGATGAACTTGGCCAACATCGAGGGGTGAGAGACAAGGTGGGCCAGGGAGATCAAACGCAGCAGGCTGGTTCAGAGGTGCTTGGGGCACAGCCCGAGCCTCGAGGACCGTGCCAAGCCGTCTGTAGGAGCGAGCAGGGGCTGCTTGGGATCGGGGTCAGGGTGGGGGGAGCGGGCCTTTGGGTGTGACAGGCGTGCTTATATGTGGTTTGCTGGTTTGAAAATCCTTCTGCTCTGCATGCTTTGATCCCAGTGTGAATTAAATAATGCTTTTAATTTTAAACAGCTTTGCTGGTCCCTGATGCCCAAAGGGTAAAACTGTATGCGCCAAACTTGCTCCGACCTGCCAGAGGAGGAGAAAAGCACTTTAACAGGTTCCTGTAACCCAGCACCCGGCCGGGGAGCGGGAGCGCGGCAGGTTCCTCCTGGCTCCGGGGCTGCCCCGGGTGGGCCCAGCCGGGGACCGGGCACGGGCTCAGGGACACCCACAGCAGGGGCTGGCGGGGCAGGACCCGCGGGACCTCCCCGGCGCCCCTACCCGTGCCTGTCCCGAGGCTGTGCAGAGG
Source organism: Anhinga rufa (assembly GCA_013400875.1). Lineage (NCBI taxonomy): Eukaryota > Metazoa > Chordata > Aves > Suliformes > Anhingidae > Anhinga > Anhinga rufa. Next base: position 57,079 of record VZTV01068033.1, read on the forward strand.
GGGTCCCGCGGGGCATGGGTGTGACGGGGCTGCATCATCCCCGTTGCACGTTGCACGCTCCCCTCCTGCTCGCTCCCTGGTGCAAGGCCCTGCAAAAGCACCTGGGCTGGGAAGGGCTTTGCTTGGGAGCATCCTCACCCGTGGCAGCGCCCGCGGGGACGCGGGAGCCGGGGGCTCGCGAGCGCGTGGCGGCTCTGCTCCCAGGGGCCGGCTGGTAGCGAGGGGGATCGGCAGGATCTCGCCCGGGAGCCTCCAGATCTGGAAAGTTCATTAAAGCTGCAAAGCTGCTGATGTTTTTGGACGCCCATCAGGACTGGATAAGTTATTTTAATTATTTAACATAAAGGAGCTTTCTGTCAAGTTTATTAACTCGCCCTTGGCCGGATCCCGCCCGGGTCTGAAGCGGCTGCCAGGTCAGCAGAGCCAGTGCTTGCAGCGGCTTGGGGTGCCCCGCGGCCCCGGCGCAGGAGCCAGCCCTCGGGTGACATGGCCGGGGTGGCACCCCACGCGTGCCTGCTCCGCTCCGTGGAAGGGGGAGCCCGTATGGGAAGCGCTTGTATGACCTGGTTAAATGCTGGGAAGCTAAAACCGCCTTGGCGGCGGGGGATCAAGGAATAAGAGGTCTGCAGCACTTCTAGCATCGGTTTGAGACGAGGCTCGATGGGAGTCGGGGCACCGGCCGCCCCGGCAGGGCTCCGGCTGAGCTCTGGCTTGGGGAGGGCAGAGCAGGAGCGGCCTGGGCTGGCACAGGCCGTGCCGCCCCCGGGGTGCCCGGGACGCCGGCTGAGGCTGCCGGCGGTGCCGGCGGTGCCGGTGCCGGGCGGCCGCGTGCTCGGGGCGCAGCTCCCCGCGCTGGGGCTGCAGCATCGCCTCTCCGGCCGCACGCCCCACAGCACCCCAGTGCTGCGGTGGGGGGGCGGGCTGTTACGGACGGGGAGATCAGAGCAAAGGCTTCCCAGGCCACCTCTGGCCTTGTGGCCACAGACTCGCATACCAGCGGGTCCATGTAACCTGGCAGCAACCTCCCCGAATGGAAAGCAGACCGCAGAGAGAGACTTGATGCTTTTCAGATGTTTTTGGTGTATTCTGATCTCTCCGTTTATGTAGGCGCCTCCCGAGGATCGCCCGGTTTGTCCCGGCACGCCGGGGGGTGCGAGCAGGGGAGGCAGCAGCGCTGCGGGGACCGAGCCTGCAGCAGCAGCTCCATGCACCGGTGCTGTGCTGGTGGCACTGGTGCTTCGCAGGGTGCTCTCGCAACTGCACCCACCCTCCCTGCTGCTCCTCGCCCTTCTATAGCCAGCACTGCCGAGGCATCGCCTCCCCTGGAGCTCCCCTGGAGCAAGGCCCTGCGCAGTGGTTGCTGCCGCACACCCCTGGGATCAGCCGGCCCCGGGGGGCATCAGGGACGGAGCCAGAGCACCCTTCCCTTCAGCCCCCTGCTCGTCCCAGCCTCGGCTGCGTTGCCCTGGGTCTCGACTGCACCAAGGGTAGGCAGGGTGAGGGAGCCCCAGTTCTCATGGCTGCTCCGAATTCCCTCTCTGTTATCACAACCCTGCTGCCCCCCTCCTTGCCGCAGCCCTTTCCCAGACACAGCCGCTCTTCCCAGCCCGCCCAGCCTCCTCCTCCAGCATTTCCACATCCACTCCAAGGGGAGCATCTGAAAAAACCCCAGCCTGTAAGAGGCTATATAACAGCAATCCCTTTTAATAAACCTTGGCCGGGCCAGCTGCTGCAACGAGGATTGGGAAGTTTATCCTTGTTTTCCCTGTAGTATATCCAAAATAACTAACAGGTTCCCCTGGTCGAGGCGACGGGCTTTTCCCACAGCCAGGGTTTCTGCGGCATCCACCGACTCGGCTGCACCTGGTTTCCACGCTCGCACGGAGAGGAGCCTGGAAGATCCATTAGGCTGTCGTGGTATGCAACGAGTCCCGCGGGCTCCGTAATGAGAGCAATAACGGCAATGCACCGGAGGGCCGTTTGTCACGGGCCCATCGCGCGGGCAGCGGGGACGGTGCCGGGGCGTGTGGGACGGGGGTCCCTGCCCCGGGGCTGGCCGCTGCTGCTGGCTTGCTCTGCACTAGGCGCTGCATGGCAGATGAGGGAGAGGAGGAGGAGGGAGAGGAGGAGAGTGCGGCTTGGGGTGCCAAGGCAGGCGGTTGGGATCCAGCGCTTGCTCCATGTTTCTGTGCAGCGACCACCCAGCAGCACCGTTCTTCGTGATAGCGGAGCCATCTGTGCCCCAAGGCAGAGCAAATCTGGGACGAGAAGAAGCCCAGCCCAGGCTCGACACAAAGGACCAGCAGTTTTCTGTAGCTGGAACCAGCTGATCTCGAGTGCTTGAAGAAAGGCATCACGTGCTGCCAAGGTTTTTTTGTCCGCAGGCAGGCCCGAGGCCAGGGTGACGACTGCAAGCTTGCTCCCCTGGCAGGGCTTCCAGCATCCTGAAACGGCTCTTCCCTGGACGCATCCCAGCGGGGAGCCCGTGCGTGGGCAGGGGAGAGCCAGCCAGGGGGGCACACGCAGCCGCGCAGGGGGTCCCGTGCACGACCCCCCCACCCCGGCTTGCCAGCAGACTGGTGGGGCGGGAGGAAAGGACTGGGCTGCAGGGCTGGGAAAGGCAAAGGACCTTCGGGAGGGCGCTGGAAAGCTGGGGAGGGAGGAGGGAGGGATTTTTCTTCCAGCAGGGTGAGGCCCCGCAAAACAGGGAGCTTCGGGACAAATCCAGTAGTTTTTCATTCGCTAAAAAGGAATGAATGCAAGTATTGCTCTACAGCAAACGCAAATTAATTATGTGCAAGGTTTTAATGTTGCTGAAACACAACCCTTGGAGAGGGTCCCCCGGCTGCTGGAACGGGGTCTGAAGGAAACACAGAACTTTTACTTGTCTTGACAGAGGATGAGAGGTAAATGTGCGATGTCGGTGCTGCGGCCACCCCGTGAGCCAGTGGGGGGGATCCTGCCTCTCAGCCAGCCTCGGACCCTGCCGGCGGGGGTCACCCCATTTATTTGCTTGCTCTGCACCTCTGCCTGTCCCCGGGGGTGCGGGGGGGTAAGAACACTGTGACCGCAGGGCAGACATGTCCGGGGGGGGTGGCATGAGCTGTGCTCCCATCGCTTCATCCCGCCCCACGGAGAGATGCGGGTGAGCCTCCCGTGAGCTGTGCTCCCATCGCTTCATCCCGCCCCACGGAGAGATGCGGGTGAGCCTCTCCTACCACCTCCTGCATCCCCAAGCCCAGCGCCCAGAGCACCGGGATGCAATTTGGGCAGAGCGCGACAAAGAGCTGTGCCTTGGGGCGATGCCTGGCGGGTCTCCTGCAGCCCCCATCCCCATCCTGGTGATTGCCTCCAGCCTTGGACCGGCACTCCCTGCCCCGGCTGGGAAGGGCCGAGCGAGGCTTCGGTTTCAGCCAGGCTTCCCCCCACCAATTCCTGCAGCCTGGTGTAATCCTCCCGAGTGAGCCCAGCGCCAGGTTCCTGCTGGAAATTGGCTCTCGCTGTGGCTCTGGGGTCTTTGTAAGGTAGCTGAGCCAGAAAGAAAAGAGAGAAGGCGATTCAAAAGGGCAGGGGCTGGGGAGGTTTTGCTCTCATCCACCCGGGTCGAGGGGACCGGGGGACCTCGGGAGGGGACCTGGCCCAGCTGGTGTCTGGCGTGGGGTGCAAAAAGCCCTGAATCCTGGCAGGGGGCTGTGGTGGGGCCAGCCCCGAGGCGCGGGGCAAGGGATGGGGTGCCGGGGGGTGCCAGCCCTGCCCAGCAGCAGGAGGCAAAGGGCCTCGTGCCCTGGCTGGAGGTGGGCTTCTCCTCTCCCGCAGGGTCTTTGTCCTTCCCCTCTTACGGCAAGGCAAAGCCGCGTTGCAGCGCGGATGGAGGCAGGGGGAGGGACAGAGGGAAGATCTGGGGAGATGAACCGGCGGGGAAAATGGCAGCATGTCGGCCGGAGCCAGAAGCACAAAGGCAGCTGCCTGCGGGGTTTATTTTCCTTTGCATTAATGAGGGGAAAGCGCCAGGAGGCTTCCTGCCGCCCCGGTCCCCATGGCAGGGGCTGCCGGGGCTGCCCGCAGGTGGCTGGTGCCCAGCGCTGCCTGCTGCCCTGCCTGTGGCTCGGCCCTTCGGAGCCGGGGTCTGGCTGATATCCTCTCGGGACCCCCTGGGTTCCACTGGGTGTCGATGTGGACCCCTCTCTGCAAGCAAAGCCAAGGCTCCCTTCGGGGCGAAGGTGAGCCTGGCGCTGCCCATCTCACATGGGAAAACCTGGGCACAGGCTCCCTCCTGAGAAAGAAGGTGCTGCCCTGGGACGATGCTCTTCCAAGAGCACCACAGAGCAGCCGTGGGGTCCTGGTGCTCGGCTCTGGGCACTGGAGCTGGTGGCCATGCTCTCCCACCACCAGGCTGGCAGCTCCTGGGCAGCGGTACCCGGCTCCGTGCCTGTGGCATCCCAAAACGCTGATGCTGCCTGTGCGTGGTGCGTCGCCTGCCAACACCGGAGCTTCCCCTTGGGCAACCTTCCTCGCTGCCTTGGAGCCATCGAGAACTCGATGCACGAAGGCCAGAGGGTGCCTGGCAGCAGCCGCGGCTCTGAGCGGTGATGGGGAGCGGGGGGCACGGCACAGAGCAGGGAAGCGGAGGAAGCCGCATGGCATGCTCTCCCAAGAAGAGATGTCTCGGTGCGTGCCAGCGGCACCCTGGCCACGGGGTTTTCAGCCCCGTTTCACCTTTCGTGTGACCTCGGCTGGTGCCCGGCTCGCTCCACGTGCCGGTACTGCGCCGGTACTGTGCCAGGGCCGCAGGACCTTGCAGGGATGACAGCTCCAGTCCCTGCATCGCTTTGGACTGGCTCTACATGAAAAAGCAACTCATAAGAAAGATGTGTGACGAACTTTGGCATCCTGCTGCTTAATGTAATAAGGTGTTGGCCATTAATTATGCGCTTAACAGGCCAGCCTGGGGAGGAACCTCAAGTACCGAGCGGCCAGATCACGAAGAGGGCTGAGCCGTAAAGCCGGAGCCGTGCTACGAGGGAAGAGATTTCCCAAGGAATGGATGAGGAGGGCTGAGCTTTGTCCCAGTGGGAGAAGGCAGCTGCGGGCAGGCAGAGGGGGGTGTGTGGACCCCGCCACCCTCCTGCTGACCCCCGGCTCTGCCCGCACCCCTCCCCATTCTGCCTGCTCCCACCTCCCGCCCGCGAACCCATGGCCGCAGCCTTGCCAAAGCCTGATGCCTCTCCTCACCCTCCCCGGACTTCCAATAATAATCCCGGTGCCTGCTGGGCTTTGCTGCTCTTGGATGCCGGGAGTGGGGCTGGAGCGTTCGACACGTAAGGCGATACTCCGTCAACAGCCGCAGCCTGCGCGGCCGAACAAAGCCCCACTGTCTGCGGGCCGGCCGCGCTCCCCCTGGGCACGCATCGCCCAGCACGGGGTCAGCAGGAAATTAATCCCAGCCTGGGGTGAAAGGGTTAATGAATGCTGATTTTTACAAACAGCACCACTATCCTTCCCCAAACTAATAGAGGGATAATTAGCTCTTAATAAAAGGGAAAGATGAGCCTGGCCATCTTTGGCAGGGATGCCGGGTGGTGCAAAAGGATGGGTGTCCATGGGGTGTGCAGTGCCTGGGAGCCGCGGGGTAGCCGAGGGCTGGGGGGGCTCATCCTGCACCCCAAGGAGATGACCGGGCAGTAAGCGCCTCGCTTGCAGCTCAAGCAAAGCCTGGGGGTCTGGAAGATGGTTTTGTACCACGTCCTGTGGGGTTGATGTGTTGCCAGAGTCAGTTTGGCACCTTCCCGGCCGGTCCCAGCTGCTGGAGGTGGGTTTGCAAGAGCAGGACCCCTGCGCAGGCTGAAAGGGGTGGCGGGGCTTTGCTCCCACACCGGAGCGCGGTTGGGGTCTTGGCAACCCCATCGTTCAGCTGGGGACGGGGCAGGTGCTCAGCAGTGGCTGGAGAGGCGTTTCTGGAGCGGTGCTGGGTTTCCCGGCATCCCCACAGTGCCCAGACATGCCCTGTCTCGGTGAGACGCTCCGGCATTGCGTGAGCCCCAGGGTGAGTAAAATTTGCAGGGCAAGGGAAGACGGAGGCCTGTGACTTGCAGCCGGTTTAGCTTAGCCGCGTGCTTTGCAGCATCCCTGGTGCGGGTTAGCTTTGGAGCATCCCCACCCAGTGCCAGGGCTGTTCCCGCTGCGGGGGGACGGCCCCGCTCCATCCTGCTGCAGCACCGCAACGCGCCGGTCATCGCCTGCTCCTGGTCATCGCCTGCTCCTGGTCATCCCCCAGCCCGGGCTGCGGCACGAAGCCGGTGCCCAGCGCAGAGGGCAGCCAGGCCGGGCGTTCTGGTGGGTGGTGGCAGCCCGCAGAGCCCCGGTCCGCGCCGGCGCCGCAGCATCGCTCGCTGCGGGTGGGGTGCTGGTGGGAGCGAGCAGGCTGTTCGGCCGCGCGGGCTCCGTCTCGCCCCGATGGCTCTGGAAGGTGCTGGGGTGGCGGCAGTCGGGGGGTCTCTGCGGGCCACCGGCTCTCACCCTCCGCAACCCACCCTTGGCGAAGCGACCCCTCCACCTCCCGCCTCCCTCCGCCCCGCCAGCAGGCTTTTAAAGAAATGCTTTTGCCGTATAAATCACATATATTAAAATTTCCCACCAGCCCCCGTTGCTGTGTCACTCCTCACCTCCTCGCTCAGGGAAGCGCAAGGGGCTCTAAATAGCCGATTTACTGCCCGGCGCTGGGGCTCCCTGCCCAGCTCCCCCCGCCTTGCAGCGTGGCCGATGGAAGCGGCTTCTCTGCAGCCGCTTTGGTTTCTAGCAGAGCGGGGTGAAACATTTCCGATGAATGCTTTGCTCGACAAAAATATGCAGTTTTGGATGGGCCTAAACTATTCATACATTCTGGGTTCATGGCCAAAATAATGGGTTTTTAAAAATATAAGTCTCACTTTGACATTTTTTAAATAAAATATTTTGGCTTTGCCTTTAGAGTCAAAACTGGGAGATCAGGTTAAGCTATATGGCACATTTTTTGAAAGATAACTCTCCCTTCCCCAAATAAACTCCGCTTTTCCTTTGGCTGTATTTAAAGCGCGTATTGTTTGTTTACCCTCGTGGAGACAATGGCGTTCGCTTTTGCGGTGGTTCTTGTTTGCTCTGGGTTGCTCCAAATGATTTGGTTTTTATTATCGTTTGGTTGCTGAAGGAAACCCCAAATCAGCTATTTTCACAGTTATTGTTGCAGCGGATTTGTCTCCCGTGCTGTCCCACGACGGTGCATTCCCACCCGCTTTAATCCGCCAGCAGGAAAAGGGCTTCGGAGCGCCGCTTCCCACGGACGGCTCCTCTTGGGTTGCTCGGTTGCTTTTTGGAGGGCGGTGGGGTGCGCGTCCTCTGCGGCGGAGGAGCTCTCAGCCAGCGGCGGGGCTCGGGGCGAGCGGCGTGTGTGAAACCGCCTGGCTGGGAAGATGCTGGAGCAGCGAAGCCGGTGAGGGAGGCGGCGGAGTCCATGGGAATGGGGGTCCCTCGGGGGGACCCCACTCCGCCACCGACTCACCCTCTCTCCTTGGGGGGCTCCCCGGTGTCCCCCTTCCCTCCCGCTGCCCCCGGGGCCAGGAGGGCATCAGGGTGGGCAGTGGGTGATGCTCCATGGGGAGCAAACGGGGGGCTCTCGTGCGAGCCGAGCCCGACCCCCTTCTCCCCGCTCTGCCCCTGCCTGCACCCTCCCCGCCTCGGCGGGCGCAGGCAGCGCTGCCTAATGCGTGTTGGCAGCTGCTGCCGCCGGCTCCCCGGGGGGAAGCGGCCGNCATGTTATACAATGGGCTTGTGGCGGGGAGGCGGGGGTCTGGGCGCTGTGGGGAGCGGGGCCCCCCGCCACGGACAGCCCCGCGCAGGCCAGGCCGGGGCCCGTGCTGCATGGCGGGGGGCGCGGGAGGGCTTCCCGCACCCGGGCTGCACGCCGGTGTGCACCCTCCCGGCCGGCTGCTTTGCTCCCTGCTCTCTCCGTGGGGTTTTCCACGAGGATGCTGTGATGGTTGCGGAGGATGCTCTGATGGTCACTGGCCTTATGGGCTGGGAACATCCGAGCCGCGGCTGACGGAGAGGATGCTGGAGGAGGAAGCTCTGCCTGTGCCTGGCTTACATGAGCCCCTTTGCACCCGCTCCTGACTGCTGCCCTTCGGGGCCCCTCGGCCCCGCCAGACCAGCACCCCTCCGGCACTCCCCAGCACCTCCGGGCCGGCTGCGTCCCCCGGGACCGGCTCTGCTGGTGTGACAGGCGTGAACGCCGCAGCGGTGACATGGCTACGTGCCCTCATTCTTCACAGTGGCCTCTGTATGCAACTTTTAATTGCTTTTGTGCCGTGGGTGGTGAGCTCGGCTGCCCAGGATTCACGGCGCCAGCGGGAGCCAGCTCTTCCTTGCTATTGTTAGCACTGACGGTGCGCTGGGTACCGTCCCCCTCCCCAGAGCCAGGCGGAGAAGAGAGGGAGCAGCTCCCTGGGTTGCTGTGCCTAGGCACAGGGGTGAGAGATGCCTCCAAGTCATTCCGCGTGCAGGAGAGCATTTACAGCCCTTTCCCCATCCCCGCATCTGCTCTTCCCCAGCCCCAGGCTGGTGGCAGGAGCCGAGCGGGTGATGCAGGGAGCTGGAGCAGTGGGGGAGATGCTCGTGGCCAGCTGAAGATCTCTCTCCCTCAAACACCTGGCTGGACTTGGCCGAGCTGCAGGCATAAAATACTAATTGGAGGCAGCAGCGCGGCTCTGTCCCGCTGGCCACGGGACAAGCCATCAGCTGGCAGGGGATGGAAAAGGCAGTGGGAAGGGGCTGCGTCCCTCGCCGCGGGGACACGGGGACGGCGCCGGGTGCTGCGGGCACGGCAAGCCCCCGTGGCTCTCCGCCTCCCCGGCCTCCAAATGCTCGCACCTGGTGTGAAACTGTGGTTTCTTTCCGGGAGGAGCAGAAGGGTCCTGCAGCTCTCAGCATCCTCCTTGGCTGGCAGCTCGGCCACCTGGAAGACGACGGGAGTCAGCCTGGTTTGGAGCGGGTTGGACCGCTTGTCCCCATCCAGCCCACCTTCTTGCACGTGCACCGGGGTGCGGGGAGCCGGGTCCTGCTTGCCACTGCTGGCGGGGGGGGATCTGGGGGCGATCGTGCCCCAGGAGAGGGTCACCCCACCTTTGCCGTGGGGTTGAGCCTCTCCCCGCACTCAAGACCCCCCTCTCAAGAGGCAGTGAGAAGGGAAGGGCAGAGCGGGAAGGACGCAGCCCTGCCTGCAGCCCTGCTGATTCTCCCCTTGGCAGGGGATTCCGGTGGCTGGCGGAGGTGGGTGATGGCGGGACGTTGCTGTCCCATGTTCCCAGCAGCTTGGGACCTCAAGGAGCCTGTGAGCGTGGAGACAGCCCCCACCGACATCCCTTGTGCGAGGCGATGCGCAGGATGCTCCTGCACAGACACCTCATGACATGGCCCCCATCAGTGCCGTGGGGCCGTCAGTCCTTCTGCCGGTGCGTCCGGCTCCCAGGCTGTGCCTCGAGGACCCGCCACCCCCACAGGGCCCCGAGCCCCCGGGGAGACCCAGCAGCCCCAGCCGGGTGCTTTCGTGGCAAATCTCCAAGCTCACTGGGAGTCCGGGGCGAGAGCACGCCGTGGCGTGTGGCGAGGAGGCTGAGAGACCTGGAGGAGCCCCTGGATGACTGTGACAGCTCCTGAGCCCCATGCAGCTTCATGCTTGGTGTAATTAGTGTTACTGGGGATTTCAACCTCTCCTCCGCTCCCCGCTGCTCCGCGAAGCGTGTCTGGGCTCCGTGATGTGCAGCTGATGGCTTCCAACTTGCACTTCCTTTTAAGGCTGAGGCAAACAGGTCTTTTATTATTATTTATAGCAGAGAGTTGCGGCCGCCCCCCACCCGCCTCCTCTCCCTTCGGGGCTTTGTGCGATGGCAGGAGGAGAAGCAGAGCTGTGGCATGCTCTGCGTGCGGCCTCTGGGCCCCTGGCCCCGCGCTCCGGTCTCGGACAGCCACCTGCGGGCAAGGTGCCATTCCCCATCAGAGGGACCACGGGAAATATATTCCCTCTTGGCTTTTTCAAGCTGCAAAAGTGTCACAGTCCTTCCCAGAGCCCGGAGCATAAAAGCTCTGGTGGCAATAAGGAACGTGATACAGCCGCGTGCTGCTCTACTGCCACCCCCTAACCCTGCCCACCAGCCGGCAATGCTGCTCCCAGGACGCATGGTGCCCGAGCAGGTGCCAGCACGGGTGGGTGGGCAGCAGCCTGGTGCCCTCAGGGCAGGAATGATGCAGGGGGATCGCAGGAGAAGCACAGAGCTGGGAGAGAGCGAGCGGGTGGCTGGGAGGGTGCCGGAGAGGGGGTTTCAGCTGAGATGCTGCCTTGGCCGTGGGGCTGCTGAGCCGGGGGTTGGCGTGCTGCTGGCCCTGGGTGATGGCCCGCCTGCCCGGCAGCACCGAAGCCGAATAGCAGGAGTTAATTTGACCTGGAAATTAAGAGGCATTGCCAGGCACCCTGCCGAGGAAAGCCACGCGTTCCTCGCCACGCTCATCCCGTCCTGCAATTCCCTGTAGCGGCTTTTGTCCGAGCGGCACCGAGCTTCCCAAGGCGGCATGGGCTCCCAGCGGCGCGAGTCGTGGCGAGCAAGCGAGACCTCCCTGTCCCCAGACCCATCGCAGGTGATGGCACAGGGGTGGGAGAGGACAGGGAAAGACCTGCCGGGAACTGAAAGGAGAGCAAAGGAGGCACGGGGAGCTCTTCCTTTCTGGAGGCAGGGATGCGGAGGAGCAGGCTCTTACGGAGCAGAGGTGGGGGAGGACAAGGAGGGTCACCCCCGAATCTCCACGCAGGGGGTGGGAGGCAGCGGGCCCCCCTGCCCAGGGGGTGCTGGTGGCCGCCCAGCGAGAGCCGTGCCCGGCAGAGAGGCTGTCGGCAGATGCTTGGACCAAGCTCGACATCTGCTGCTGTGCCTGTCCTCGCTGCGGCTCCCGTCTGTTCTGGCCCGGCCCTCGGCTGCCGTGTGAAGGAATGTTAATAAGTGCCGAAACGAGAGAATAAAAATATAATTGTTCCCCTCTCCAGTGCACGTTGGCTGCTGAGTTGATGTAAGGGCTTCTTTGTGCTGAGCTGGGAGCAACACGAGCTCTGCTGTCCTCCGCGCTTGGAGCCGCTTTGCCTGGTAATTGCAGGTGTATCGCGCTCGCCGGCTCTCCGGAGACGGTAATTGGAAACACTTGCAGGGACCGCGGCAGGGAGGGTGCCGGGCCGCTGCGTGCTCCAGGAGCACCGGCACGGTCGCCATCGCTCGCTGCCCGCGCCGCTTGCCGCTGGGGAAGCCGCGACTCCCGCCCCGCGGGCCGGAGCAGAAACCTGTGCTGCCTGCAGACCCGCCTGCCTCCCCGTGCTTATTTGCACCCGAGCGCGGAAGGTTTTTAACCCGTGCCATCTTTGATTTGCACAAATCGGGAAAAAACAACAAAATAAAAGCAGCAAACCGCGCAGGTGGATTTGTGGGGGCTCTCGCCTTGCCCAGGCATGCTGTGCCGTGGCTCCTTTGCGGGAGCGGTGCCGGGGCAGGAGGTGCAAAGCCAGCGGTGGCCCCGGCGCTCGCCAGAGCTCTGCCGCCAATTCAGTCCTCAAAACCGGGTCCTGGCATCCTTGTCCTGCTTCCCTCGCTCGGAGCCAGCTGAGAGCTGTGTCTCCCCATCCTCCTCCCGCCCCGTCCTTCGCAAGGGGTGCCGGCAGCTCTCCCCGGACGGAGGGCACCTCTGGCCATACCGCGCTGCGCCCGCTCTGCCCCTTCTCCCGGCGCTGCTGCGGTGCCTCTTGCACCCAGCTGCAAATTCGGCTCCGTTCCAGCAGCGTGAGCCTCTGCCGGGGCAGGGGGCCGTGATTTACCATCGCCTAATCGACACGAGCAGTGCTACCCTCACCCCCTTCCCTGCAGCTGCTTTAATGACCTACTTTTAATCCGGGGACTGGGATAAATTAGAGGCAAAAAGGCCTGGGAGAGGTTTTGTTTGGCCTTTCTCGTATTTTTTTTTTTCCCCAGCTTGGGCAGTGCATCTGGGAGCCCCCTTCACTCTCGGGGACTCTTTAAACTCTGCTCCTTGAAAGACTCCCCCAGAACAGCTTCTCTCCCGCTCTCTTTACTGCTGTGATTAAGCTCCTCTCCCCACCCCTGTATCAAATCCAGCTGCAGAGCTGAAGAGATTCTTGGCAGGAGACTGAAGACAGAAACAATACTTCAAGTGGAGAAGGGGGGCCGAGGGCCAGAGCTCTTCCTAAAGCCCTGGAGAGCTGTGGGGCTTCATTAAGGGGATTTTTGCAGCCTGTGGTCAGAAAATCCTTCAACTTTGTAGCTATAAAAAAAATACATTTCTATAATCTGTTTTGCCCAAGCAAATTAACGCGAGCGTTTCGTGGCTGGCGCCTTGGCTGTATTGATCTGTGCATCACCTGGATGACGCGGCCCCGCTCCCGCAGCACGGCGTGCCCGTCCCCCTGCCCTGGCTCGGTCCCTGCTGGGCTCTGCTGGGCGGGATGCTTGGCACGAGAAAACACTTTGGGGGCTCAGCGGAGCTGGGCAGAGGGTGGAAGGTGGGGGGAGCACCCACCAAGGACACGGTCCCCCCTGTACCAGTCCCTGCTGCGCTCCCCGGGGATTTGCTCCATGCGCATCTCTGCTGCTAAATGCTGCTGAAGGTACCTAAGGACCCGGGAGATGTGCTGGTCTGGGGGAGCGAGGACTCCCCCGGTGAGCTCCTTACCCATGTGCTAGGCTCTGCTGAGCGCTCCCACACAGGGAGCAGTGGCTTGGGTGGCTGCAGGGTGCCAGGGGATGGGCGAAGCCTTGGGGAGATGGTGCCTGCAGGTGTCTTCCAGACCTTGGGGCTGCAAATGGGGGGGGGGGGGGGGGGAAAGCACAGGAGCGGGTAATTAAAAGCCATCAGTAGGCTCGGCAGGAAGGAAGAGAAGCAGATCCCCACCATCATTGCAAGACCTGGCTGGAGATGGAAGGCGCTGCCGTGCCTTGCGGTGAGCTGCGCAGCCCCTGGGTGGGATGTGCAGCTGCCAGAGAGCCCAGGATCAAAAGGTAACTGGACAGTATCACGCAAGATAAAAGCCAGGAAGGCTTTTAACTGCAGTGGAACAAATAGTGGCTAGCCTGGCAGGACGGCCAGTCCTTCCTGAGGTGCCCACGTACTTGGGCTAAGCCCCTCTCTGCCCGCAGAAGGGCTTCCCATGGCACGGGAGGGAAGGGGAGCCGGGGAGTGAAGATCAGGGGCATCTGCAGCCTGTTTTGGAGGTGAGGCCGCCCCGGGCAAGAGCAGACCCAGTGCAGGAATGAATGTGAGAAAAGCAGACTTTGCTCTGGGTGGGGAATCACCGAGGGATTAAAGGTTTAATAAGATCAGAGGGACAAAGCAATAATTAGCCTAAATTATGCTGTAATTTAGGAAATTAAAAACAAAGCCTCTAATGTCAGGGTAATAACCGTGCCAGCAAACAGGAGGAAGAGACGAAGAGCAAAGGGGGACGTGACAACTTGGGCCGAGGAAATCGGAGGAGCGGCTGCGGCTCAGACCCAGGAGGGGCAACGGGGGAGCCGCGGGAGGGAGGGGAGCCCAGCCGGGCCGGGGGGCTCTGCTCGGGGCCCCCCTCGGCGGCGTGCAGGCTGGGGCAGGCGCGCGGGTGCGGCCCTCGCCTTCGCCTCCCTGCCCGCGAGGAGCGGGNNNNCCGTGCGGGCGGCGGGGCTGCAGCTCGCCCCCGGGCCCTGGCAGGGGGGCTGCTGCGGGCGGGAGGGGGGCCGGCGCCGCTTTCGGGGCTGCCAGCGCCCCGGGGCTTGGACCCCAGCGCTGCATTTCTGCTCCCCGCTCCCATCAGCTGGGCACGGCGTGTCCCCTCTGCACCCTCGTCCTGGGGGTCCGCTGGCCGCCGAAAGCCCCTCCGCGCTCGGGAAGCCCAGTGCTCGCCGGCCCGGCGATGCCCAGCACCGGCCGAGGTCCCGCGCCAAGGGCTGCCCGGGGATGGGGCAGGACCCCCGCTCGCCCCACACGCCGAGGCGAGGGGCTGGGGAAGCCGCCCCGGGCTGGGAGCAGCGTTTTCACTGGCACTCAAGAATTTGCCTGGAGAGACAATCAGATCAGACCCCCAAGACTTAGCTCATTACAATAACATCAAGATTAAATGGGATATAGAAACAGCTGTCCTAAAGCTCCTTAAAGGATCCGAACAGTTGTAACGAAAATAGATTTACATTTAATTTATTAAGTTTTTCCTCCCTTAACATTTAGATCATTTGGTTTTTTTAATAGTGTTTTATCTCCGCCTGGGCCTCCCCAGCTACTGCTGTCCTGCCTGTTAACCCGACACCCTCATTCTGCAACACAGTCACGAGGAAAAGCCCCATTTCAGGGGGCTGGGGCCGCCGAACCGGCCGTTTTGGGTATGTTCGCATTTGCATTGGATACCCGGTTGCAAATGAGATAAATGTGTAGAGTAGAAGAAGTAGGGCAGCGTGATGCTCAGAGCAGCTTTGGACTTGACCTCGCTCAGACCGGGCTGCTGAAGGCAGTTGCCTGTGGCTGAAATAGCTGATTTCAAGCTCTGTGTCTCCCGTAAGATGAGAGATGGAAAGTGGCTTGTTCAGCCCCGCCAAACGGAGGTTGAGAGGGGATATAGTGACTTGTCATAAGCATATTTGGGGAAGAGAAGGCCGAGGAGGGAGAGAAACCGTTTGCCTTCAGTGATGGTATCAGCACAAGATCAAATGGTTGTAAATTAGTCATTAATTAAGTTAGGCTGGAAATCAGGAAAAGGTTTCCCACTGGCTGAGGGGTGAAAGTCTGGAGCCGTCGCTGGGGAGGGGGATGTGCTGGCCGGGGACCAGGACCCTGGCTGGGTCCACGAGGGAGCTCAGCGGGTTTACGGAGGAGTTTGTGCAGCTGAATGTTAAACCCACCAAACACAGGGAAGTTTAGCAGGAATTTGAGTGTCTGATCCGTCAGACTGAAGGATCTGGCAATTCGCTGTTTGTGTGAATTCCATTTTTATTGTATCAGCCCCACACGTGGAGCTCTGACCACCTGGGGCTGGAGCTGGGGTTTGCTGTCTGCGGGGGGCAGCCTGGCTTTTGGTCTCTGGCTGTATGGGGCCGCAGCCGCCCGTGCCAGCAGAGACGCCCGGCTCTGCCCGAGGAGCTGAGCCCAGCATCGCCGGCGGGTTGTAACCCCGGGGTCCGGGCTCGTGCAAACAGCCTCGCTGTGCAGCGTGGGAAAACCTCCTCCCCTGCCTCCATCCAGCAACAGATGAAGGATGAGGCACGTGAAGAGCATTTGGAGATTCTTAGGGGGACGGTGTCAAGGTGAAACCAGATGCTATTTTTAAATAATATTTCCCCTCCGCTCACCTTCAAAGGCGTGCTGTTGCTGCTGGGACGCCCGCACCATGCGGCGTCTTGCAGAGCTCACAGGTGTCAATAAATAAACTCATCCTGCTCTGCAAAAGCCCCGTCTGAGGGCGTTTGGGAAGCAAAGCATTCAGCTGGGCCCTGGCCGAGCTCGATCCCCCCGACCTCCGCACAGCCGCGGGCGCTTGGCTGTCAGTCTGAGCGCGCCGGGCTGGGAGGCTGGGCAGCAGCTCTGCGCCCACCCTCTCGCTTCTCCGAAACATCCCCTCCCTTCCTCCTCGGGAGCTGGTGGGGGGAATGTCACCCGCAGGGTGTGGAGCAGCGCCGGCTGCGGGCTCCTGGCTTCCCCCTTTGCTCTCCCAGGGCCCTTGGCGATGCTCCCTGCCCCTCGCCCCGTGCCCGGCCAGCCCCCCGCCTTCCCCCAGCCCATGCTCTGCTGCAGAGCAGGATGTTTTCCTTTGAGTTCCCATGTTTGTGCTGTGTTTGTAGCTTGCTGGCTGCTGGCATTTCTACAGGTGCGTGGCCCGGGCTTACTAGGATGCTGTTTTGGACCGTGTTTGCTAAGGTGCTGGAGGGCTCGGGCGTAGGGAACCCGCAGAATAACATCTGTTAGCGCCTCTCCTGCTTTCCCTTTTCTTCACTACCGAGGTTGCATTTTCCCCCTTTCTTTTCTTTGTCTCTTCCTTCCCCCTTCCCCTTGCTCGCCAGCCTTTTTTCCTTATCTGTGCTTTCACTTCCCCCCTTGAGGAGGTAATTTTGCTCCGATGTCCTACACATCCATCACAGGCGCAGCCGTTCTCCCAGGCCCTTCAGTGGGACTCGCCTTTCGCTGGAGGATCTGCCGACTAAATTGCTTGGATGGGAAATGAGCACCTGGGCTCATTACAACCGAGTCCGGGAGATGGTAATTATCTGCCTGCGAGGGAACGGGGCGTAGGACCTGCCAGGAGAGCGGCACCGGCTGATGGGCTTTGGCGATATTAATGGCCAGGCAGCGCGGAGCGGGTACCTGCGCCGGTGACCGCCGATGCTTGCAGGGATGGATACAGGCTTAGTGACAGGCCGGCGTAGAGTGAGATCGCAAGGGACTGGCAAAGGAGAAAATCCACCATCTGACGCAGGGACCTGACCCGTATCCCAGCATGCTGAACCCTCGCAGCCCGTGCTGGGGTGATGGTCGGGATTTTCAGCAGCCCTAGCGCAGAGCACTGCAGGAAGGAGGTTTTGCAGCTTGCACAGCCCTGGGGTGGGTTGGCTGCCCCATCCCTCCCCTGGTTCTTCCCTTGTGCCTCCCAAGCAGCTTTTTCTCAGCCCCTGGAGAGGAGGATGGCTGGGGCATGCTGTCCAACCTCGGACAAGGGCTTTTGTCCTCCCCGGTCCTGTGGCCGGCCATGGGGAAACAGGAGGAGGTTATCTCTCGTGGCTGTTATCGCATGACAGGCTTTTCTGCTGAGCATTTCTTTCTCTCCTTGATGACGGCTGCTAAAAGGCTGCCAGGCTGGAGCAGCGGCCGCTTGCCCTCTCCTGCTCTTTTATGAAGGATTTCAGGAGCATCTTCTGCAGCTGGGCTCGCCTGGAGCCGACCCTCCGCTCCTCCGGCTGGGGAAAGCAGCAGCACAATGCACCATCGGGCCGGCGTGGGGCCAGCTCCCCGCCAGCACAGATTTCAGCCCAGTTTCCAGCCCCTCCGCCACAGACGCCATCTGCCAAGCCCATCCCAACATGTCTCACAGTCCCCGCTCAGCCTCCGGTCTCGCGTCCTCTCCAAGCACAGGCTCGCCGTGGTTATTGGAGCCTGCTTTCCCAGAGCCGTGGGGCACACGCCGCACGCTCAGTGTGTGCGCGAGCGTCCATCTGTCCCCCGGTAATAACTTTGAGTCCACTGGCTAATTTTAACCAAATCTGACAGGTCTCTCGCACGTCATTCCAGCAAGTTTCCAGCAGGACAGATGCGTGATAGCAAGGCAGCTACCCGATGGGAAGCTCTGACGCCCAGGCCCAGGGATATGTTAGGAGGGGTTTGGGGCTTAAGCTGGTTTTTGCTTTTTTTTTCAAGGCAGGTGAATACCAGGGCAGTGGAGTCCAGCGATTCCTCACCAAAGGAGGAATCTCTGCAGTTTCCCAGTGGCGAGTAGTGTTGTGCAGGTGACGGTGGGTCCCGTCTTTTTGGTGGGAGAACTCAAGGAGCTGATGGATGAAAAAGCAGCACTGCGTAACTGCTGAGCGGGATGGCGGGAGCATGGGGAAGCCTCGCAGTGCCGCATTAAAGCTGTCCTGCGGATGCTGTCTCCTGGGCTGTGTGTCCAAGCCCCCCCAGGAGAGCTCCCTGTCCCCGTCCCAGCCCTGGGGATGGTGGCTTTGGTACACAGGGCGCACGACCTGGCAGTGCGGGGAAGGAGCTGTGCAGAGACGGACGTCTGGGCTGTGCCAGGGACCCCTGTGGGGCAGGAACTTAAAAGGGGCCTTTGGATAAAGACAAAGGGTCTCAGCTTTCCTGCAGCCCCCCACTTTCCCAGCCCCCTGCCTGTCTGTCAGCTCCTCTCCCCCGGCCAAGGCGTTCTTCAGCACAAGCCTATTCCTCGGTGATGAAACGGCCACTCAACTGCTGCCAGGAGAGAGACGGTGACCTTGTGTCTCCCCTCTCAGTCTCCTGAAACAGCAGCTGAAAGATGGGGACAAGGTCAGTGGCTCCTGCAGGCAGGTTTATGGCCGAGGAGGGGTGAGAGCTCATCTCCAGGCTTAGCTGTCAGTGCTGGCAGGGATGTTCCCCGAGATGCTGCAAGAGCACACAGAAGCGTGCCCGCGCCTCCCCAGCTTGTGGGCTGCTGGTAGGACAAGGGGGAGCAGCGGTTCACTGCAAGATGATGGGGCTGGTTTGGGATGGAGGGCTGGATAAGTGTGTACTCCCCTCCGCCTCTCCATCTTTCTATGCTTTTCTCCACCCTCTGGCTGCTGCCATGCTCGTAGCAGTGGGGCCACGGCAGACCCATCAGAGGGGGGACACTGTGGTAATGGCAGGCAGCATCCATCGCCTGCCTCCCGGTCGGCGTGGGCTCTGTGGGGTAGCGCGGCAGGTACAGCAAGGTCCGTGACCCACCACCCCTGCGGGTCTGTCCCCATCCCTCTCTCCCTCTTGCTTCGCCTCCCTTCGCGTTATGTCAAAATGATCTCAGTCCTTCCTCCCCCGTGGGCACGCGCGGTGTCTGCAGCGCGATGGCCGCGGTGGATAATCACGCCAGCTTTTTACATGTGAAATGGGAATTGGGTCAGCCACGCCGCGATGGGAGCTGGGGCGGTGGAGCCGGCGCTCGTGGGTGATTCAGAGGGTGGCGGTTGCTTCGGCTGAGCCAGAGCTGATTCAGCGGTGCCGGGGCTGCCGTGCTGCTGCAGGCCTGGTCTTTTGGCCATTCCCTTTTCATTGGAAATAAAGGGTTTTTTTGGTTGGTGGTTTTTTGTTTTGTTTTGTTTTGTTTTGTTTTGTTTTTTTAAATTTTACCCATTTAATGCAAGCTGATTGCTTTTATGTCAGAGAGGTGGCAGGCAGGCATCCAGCGCATCCCCTGAGGGTACCGGGCAGCCTCCCGTGCTGGTGCTGCATCCCGCCGAGCCCAGAGCATCGCCTGCCCCCGGGGGAGCCGGCATTGCGCGAGGCCCCGGGCAGAGCAAGGGTCTGGCCCTCGCGGCGATGCTCTCGCTGGGGTGCATCCCCCGGTGCCACCGCGTGCCGTCCGTCTGTCCCGGCGCAGGAATGTCCCCTGCGGGACGCCCACAGCCAGATAGGGACACGGCTGTGACAGGGCCTCGGGTACAAATACCCTGTTTGCAATAAAATCCTGCTTCAAAGAGTTACCACGACTCCTGCAATAAAAAAAGAACTTGACTGTCTGTAAGAGTTTTAAATCCATCACCAGGAGATTAAATTCTAAAGGGATTTTAGCTTTCAATATAAACAGCAGATTCTTAAGTACCTCTTCATTTTCTGCGTTTGGGAAAGACACAGAAAGGCTTAAAATCCTCCCAAATCCCTTAGCGTTATTGCATCCCTGAGCAGAGATGGGCCAGGCGTCGGGCGATGGTCTTGGGCCCGGGGCAGGGTGCTCCCCCGGGAGCTGGTTAGCGACTGCACTCGAGGCCGCGATGACGGGGCTGCGTTTCCTGACGAACCACATCGGGAACAGGAGACCTGGAAGGTCCCCAGCTCCCTCGGGGCAAAGACACATCAGAAATACCAGGAGTATTACAGCTGTACTGGGGAGATGCCCGTCTGGAGTGGGAGAGAGGGGAAGCACGCTGGGAAAGCTGCTGGTGTGGAGGGAGCGAGGATGCAGCGGGCAGCACGGAGCGTCCTGGGGGGCAAGGGAGGTGTGGGGCAGCTGCCCCCCGAGGGGGAAGGCGTGGGGCGCGAGGTGCCGCCGGTAATCTGGCTGGAAATTTCCCATGAGCTGTGCACACCCCAGACGAGGCCGGCATGACGATGCCTTGACGAGACACCAGCCTGCAGTCAAATTCCTGCTCAGGCTCTTTGTCTTCACCTGGGTGCGGACCCGAGTCGGAAACCAAGCCACCGGGCGTGCCGGCATCCCGCTGTCTGCGGGTGCCTTCCACCGCCCCGCTTTCATCTCCTCCACCCCCAGCTGCGCTCTCATGGCCGGCGGTTGGTGGGTTGATGGGCTCAACACCTCCCGCCGCAGCCTCGAAGGAGGGGAGATGCCAGACATTCCCCCCAGGCCAAGGTGAGCCCGGCCGTCTGGCATCGCCTGACTCACCCCGGGCTCGCCCCGCTGCCGGCCCGGGATTAGCAGCGGCGAGGGCAGAGCTGGCACCGCCACCACGGCTGGCACCGGCACCGCGCTGGCACCGGCACCGCGCCGGCACCGGCCGCTCTTGCCGATGGGGAAGTCGCAGGCAACTGGAAACGAGGGGTGCTCTCCTGCGCCGGGGCGGCGGCAGGGGTTTCCTCCCTGGCCACCGGTTCTCTCGGTTCCTCTTCTGGCTTCTCAAAAGTGTCCCTCTTGAATTTGTTTAATTTTTTTTTCTTTTACAAAATTTTTTTTTACAAGTTATTTTTGCAAAACTTCAATAATAAAACTGCAGCGGCTCCCCACAGGCAGGCCCATGGCGCCCATCTCACCTTGTGCGGCCGAGGCTCTCCTTGTCCACGTTTTGGATGCTCCGGTGGTCCCCCGGCAGCAGAAGCCAGCGTGGAGGCTCAGGGGGTTCCCTTGAATTTTGGGGGGGGTGAAGGACTTCTGCCCTCCTCATCTTTGTCTGCCAAAAGCCCCTGCTGCTGCCCCACTGCCTTGCCGCTTGCCAGAACTACCCACCGTGCTGGGACTCACAGACACCGAGGGGTTAACGGAAATGCTGCTTTGAAGGTGATTTCTCATCTATTAAAGAAACCGAAGCAATGTATTTCTGTATGAAAATACCCCAACCAATGAAAGAGGAACCACCTGAATGCTAAAAGCTTGCTCTGAACTCCTTTTTTTCCCTCCCCAGAGTATCTTGTTCTGCATATTTGCCATGAACCCAGCCACAAAGAAGAACTGTCGGGTCATGTAAAATCCTGCACCAGTGGCCAGAGCCCAAGTCAGAGATGCCCCTGAGCGACGTTACCCCAGACGCCTCGGCTTCCCGGGGCACGTCCCAGGCTGGACCCGCCTGGCAGTTTCGCCTGAGCCCGATGCTGCCCGGAGGGATGGGGAGCGGGGCTGGAGGAGCCCGACCCCGCGGCTCGTTGCTCCTTCGACCTCCTGGCCGGTGGGCAAGAGGGACCTGTCCAGGGAGGTGGTGAAAAGGCTCCTTCTCATGGAGAAGCTGAACTTAATGCAGGTGGGATGGGGCTTTGCAAGTGAAGTCAGGCCCTTGGCCATCCCGCTGGCGGGGAGATGGAGCCCCGTCCTCCCTTCAGCGCGCTCAGGCTGCCGGGGGAACCTGGGCTCCCGTTGTGTTGCACTGGGGGTGAAACGGGGCTGAAGCGGCAATCCCGAGGCTGGAAGCAACAAAAATAGCGACTGGATGTCATGGAAGCTGTTTGCAATCAGCCCGCGAGCTGGAGTCGATGCACATGAAACGTATTTTGAGCAATTATGAAGAGTGAACAAATTAGTAAAGAATCAGAGTCTGTTCATGAACAATTCACAAGCAAGAGGAAAGAAAAAAGGGCAAAACACTTTGAATAAGTTGTTTGCTATAAATAGTTTGCCCAGTCTGAAGAGCGAGTGACAAACACAGTCAAGGGAAGGCGAGGATAATACATCACCAAACGTACTTTGTTCATTTATTTGACAAGTGTAGCTAAGTTTTAATTATTTATGATTATACTTCATAATGTGCTAGCACATGTTCTGAAGAATATTTTAGTCTTAGTAATCAGAGACCTCGCTCCAGCACTGTCCGGGCTATTAAATCCCAGCGGCTCAGCGGGGAGCGGGGGACCTTCCACGCATGTGGAGCCCGGGGCGTGGGAATTAGTGAGGAGCAGATAAAGTCTCGCTGTGTTGGTAACCCAGGTAAGGAACCGCATTGTTTGAAAATACTGAATCGCGAACCTGACAATATGCCTTTAATCTTTGTCACTTCACATGCCAAATCCCAGAAGTGCTGAATTATTAAGTCTAAAGTTCCAAAATAAACTCTCACTCAGAAGATTATTTCCATATCATTTGAAATTTCCTGCTCTAATAACTCCTGCGCTCTGTCTGCCTCTTGCCCTAATCCTGTTTCGAAAGGCTGAGCCCAGCCCTGGGCCGGAGCGGAGCCCCTGGGGTGGGCTCACCTTCCCCTTCCCTCCCCAGATAAACCTCCATCCCCCAAACTGCTGACGGCTTAATTATTGCATGGGATAATTAGCACGAGGAACCAGACTGAGTCCTCTCCAAACTCATTTCACTGAGGAAATCAATCTGATCCCTCCCAAAGGGCTCCGCTGCCAAACTTAATTCCAAATAATTTAAGAGAAAAGTTCTTTAATGTTTCAAAGGGGTAAATGCAATGGGCTGGTGACCGGCCCGTGGCACTTTGCAGATGCCGCTGGCTGGATGCCTGCACCCACCTGGGTCGGGCAGCGCCTCGCGGGGACCACGGCCGCGGGCTCGGCGGGCAGCGGGTGCTCGGAGCGGTGCGAGCACCCGGATCCCCCCACTCTGGTAACCCAAACCCCACCCGGGGATGGTCCAAAGGTGCAGCCGCGGGGCCGGGGTCCCCCAGCGGGCGAGGTGCTGGTGGAGGTGGGATGGGGAGCGGGGCGGGCAGCGCTGCTCGCAGGCAGGAGGTGGGTGCTGTGGGATGTGGGTGGGCGCAGGGGAGGATTGGACCCAGACAAAGCTATTTTTTGCCATGAAAAGGAAAACTATGCCTTTGCTCCCTGGATTATATATATGTATGTTTTTCCCCCTGCAGTAACTGGAGAATAGAAATAAAATACTGAATTATTAACTCTAATTACCCCCAGAATTACTTCAATAACAGTGCAATTTCACAGACGGCTGCTGCGAAGACAATATGCAGGGATAAAAGGAGGCAGAGAATCCACTTCCACCACAGGAATGTTTGCAATTTATTATTTTCACATTAGCCCTTTTTTTCTTTTTCTGTTTCCTCCTCTTTTCCTTAGCGGTGGTCATATTTCAAATGCTCAGAAGCATCATCCCAATGTGTGGCTGCACCTCGGGAGTATCCCGAACTCGCCGAGCTGCAGAGCTGGGCTGGAGGTTGTGCAGATATTGGCTCGCTTGGGAGTGGCAAGGATGCAGGGATGGGATGGAGCTGCAGGGATGGAGCTGCAGGGATGGGATGGAGCTGCAGGGATGGAGCTGCAGGATGGAGCTGCAGGGATGGAGATGCAGGGATGGAGATGAAGGGATGGGATGGAGCTGCAGGGATGGAGCTGCAGGATGGAGCTGCAGGGATGGGATGGAGCTGCAGGGATGGAGCTGCAGGGATGGAGATGCTGGGATGGAGCTGCAGGGATGGGATGGAGCTGCAGGGATGGAGCTGCAGGGATGGAGATGCTGGGATGGAGATGAAGGGATGGGATGGAGCTGCAGGGATGGAGCTGCAAGATGGAGCTGCAGGGATGGAGCTGTAGGATGCTCCCACACTGCCTCCTGCCCCGCTCTGCCGCCCGTCCATCCCAGTGGCACCGGGGTGTCCGGGGGCTCCCAGCTGCAGGGTGACCTGGCTCTTTGCAGGCCAGCTGCAGCCCCGGCGAGGCGGGGGACACACTCAGAGCAGCATTTCTGGGCGTGATGCTTCAGCTTTCCTGGGTTTCATTACAAATCCGGAACCGATCCTGTTTAATACCATTTTGCATATGTTATAAAGGAATTTGTGTTAAGGTTATACAGTAGTCGGTCCCCTCCTCCCTCTGTGCAGGTGTAGCTGATTTTATTTTTATTGGCTTTCTGCATTTGCACGGGCTCCATGAAGTTTTTCAACAACCAGAAAACTTTGATAACTTGAAAAGATTAGATGTGAAACTGGGAAAATGTCCCCTGGCCCTTGTGGTCCAGCCTCTGCAGCAGCGCCAGGGCCGGGACAGCCTTCCTCCTCGCCGGGCTCGGGGGTCTCTGGCACAGCCTTTGCCAGTGCCTTTGCCCGCACCGCTCAGCGGCACGTCTCAGCCGGCACTTGGGGTGTCTGACCCCTGTCTGGGGGTGCTCTTGCTCCCAACCCGGCTCGCCGTTGGGTACCAGGGCACGAGCAGGACTTGGCATCGCAGGGATGCTCGGGGCCCATTTCCACAGACAGGTTAATCCAGAGCGGTTTGTGCTCCGCTCCACTGCTCTGCACCTGAACCGCAGCTCGGGGCCTTGTCCTGCAGCTTTTCACAAGCATTAAATCAAAGGGGGCTCCTGGAAGGGGGACGGGGCGGGGGGAAGGGGAAGAGAGGGAAAAAAATGCACTTTACACTGGAATGTGACCAGCCCGGGTAACTCAAACCAGAAGGCAGCCAGTGGCAAGCAAGCAGCTGGCAAGTGGCTCGCCGTGCTGGCATGGCCGCAGAGCTGACCTGCCAAAAGCCTCTCAGAACTGTACA
>VZTV01068033.1:81552-117234 GCA_013400875.1 Anhinga rufa
CTTGGAGAGCAGCGTCGCCCTCTTCTCTCTGCTCCATGCCGGCAGCTCAGGGCTGGGACCCTGCATCGCTAGGGCGGAGCGAGAGCCGTTTCAGCGTGCCACCCAGCGAGCAGGGCGCAGAGCCGGCCGGTGGGGGGTTTCGGGGTGGGAAGGTGACGGGTGCTCTGCGAGGGTCACAGGGTGGGCAATGAGCGCTGCGGAGGGGCAATCCGGCTTCTCAGCCCCGGAGCTGCCCGCGCGGGGCTTCGGAGGAGAGCCGGGCTGCCAGGGACGCCCAGCGCCTGCAGGGCCACGGGGGGTGAGATGGAGCGTGGGGTCCCACCTGCACGCCCACCCCGAGCTGCTGGAGAGCGCCCCGGTGTCCCGCGGGTGGGGTGACGACGGCAGTGCTGCTGCATCCGAGGCAGCTCATGCTGCACCCCAGCCGGGTGCTCCTGCCATCACTGCGTGTCCCCCCACCTCGGGAGCAGGCTCCCAGCCTGGCACTGGGCAGCCTCTCCAGGGCTGCCCTCTCTCCCCTCCCTTCTGCCTCTTTTACCCCTCCCGGTCCCCTGCTCTGGCTCCCGGCAGGTCCGAGGGCCTCCGGATGGTGAATGAGCCATGGGGATGGAGGCAGACACCACACACGCGCAGGTGCCGGCAGCTCTGACGGCTCCTTCCCCGGCTCCCTCCTCTTTGTGCTGCTGGTCCCAGTATCGAGGAGGAAGAGAGCCGGCAGGTCTCGCCCCCTCCATGTGCGCTGCCCTTGCCCTGCTGTGCATCCCTCTTGCCAAGGAGCACTTAAGTGGAGTGCATCCAGCTTTCCCCAGGGAGCAGACGTTTCGGTGGGGATCAGCTATTTGAGTAGCTGGCTTTGAAACGGGAAGGGAAATCCCCAGACTCTGGCAGGCTGCTGCGGATGCTGCCGAAACGCTGTGAACTCTGCACTCCAGGGCTTTCATATATTTTTCTCTTCTTTCCACATTTTCCCCTTCATCTGCTGGTGAGCAGCTGCTGCTCCAGAGGACACAGCTGGCTCGGGAACCCGTCTGCATTAAGAGGAAGGCTGTTGTTTCTTTCCATGATGAGAGCAGGTCTCCCTCTCTGCCTGCGTCTCCCCTTCCCAAAGGGAAGAGTTAATTCACTCTGCTGCCTCTCCTGGTGTTTTCATCCCAAAAGCTGGCCCAGCGCCTCCTGCAGCACCCATCCCCATGGGTCTTCCCAAGGCAGCTCCCAGCACCCTGGGGCTGCTCCGGCCGCAACACCGCCTCTCCGGGGATGCTGCATGCTGCTTTCCCGCAAGCCCTGACAGCTTCACTCCATCATCCTTTTGCCACTAGGAAATAATTTTGCTTGATAATGCATTAAAGTGATTGTTATTTTAGTGATTGCGCTCATATTTCCCCCTCTTTGTTTCCCTGCCAGGCTTTAGGGAAAACCTAAATAGATAAATCAGTGCTGCAAGCAGGTGTAGGAGATAGCTTTTCCCGTGCTGCTGGGAGTTGGATGCATGCTTTGAGGCACGGAACACTGGATCCAGCAACACCTGCACAGACCCTTGGAGGGACAGGCATTCCCTCCGCCCAGCAGCCACCTTTGTCACCCCGAGAGTTGTTTTCCTGCAGCTCTACCCCGCGGCACGACGGCGAGCGTGTGCTCCGAGCTGCCGCGCTCTGCTCCACCGCTGCGCCCCGCCTGCGTGGGGCAGGGGATGGGGGCTGAGCTCCTGCCGTGGGGCTGGGCAGGCGTCCACCCCGTCGGCTGCCTGTCCCTCTTCGGGGTCCGCGGCAGGAACGTGGTGGTCCTGTGGTGGGTGGGAGCAGTGGTGTCTGTCCCTAGGGCTGCTGCGAGATGCTGCATGGCCGGGATGCCACTGGATCGGGCGGCAGGCAGCCCTCCAGCCTGGAGGGAGCCAGCCTGGGAACCACTGGGGCAGGGACGTGCACAAAGCGCCCAGACGCGCCGGTGCTTCCCCAGGGCCGAGCGCTATCCCGGAGTCAGCCCGCTCAATGGGAGCTTTCAGTCCCTCCTTCCCCGTCCCTTCTCGTCGTGCCCCGCAGCCAAGTCAGAACCCCGCTTTTGTTCGCATTTTTTAAAATAAATCATTTTTGGGGTGAATTTCATGCCAGCGAACAACGCCAGTCACATCGTGGCAGGGACTATAAGGGCTCCGTTATTCGCGGCAGGCGCCCAGCGTGGCTGAAGGCCAGCTGCAGGCAAAGCGGCTCCCCGGGATGCTGAGCACCCTGCCATGCCCCGGCGCTGGGGCAAGGCTTGTCCCTCGCCCCGGGGGCTGCTGTCACCTCCCCTGCGCTGCTGGGGGAGCCCAGGCTGGGCCCTCCGGGCTGGAACCCCGCAGCTCCTGCCAGCCAGGGCTCGGCATTGCTGGTGCTTTACTGGGAAGGACCGGGATACACTGGAGGAAGGACTGGGACTGCAAGGCAGGGTGGAGTGGGGGGAAGGGGCCTAGGAGTGGGGCTCATTCCCAAAACACAGATAGCTTTGATAATTAGCCAGGGCTGTGAAGGGAAATGATGAAAGGTAGAAAGGATTTGTTTAAGCACAGCATGTTTTATTGCTTTCCTCTCTCAAAGTCTCTCTTTAAAGTGGTTGGAAGATTTTTGCTCTTATTTTGCCTCAGATGTTGAACTTTAATTACAGCCAACACACTGAAATACCTGTAATATGAATAAATCATGCAAAATATTTTCCCAGGGATTCCCGCCGTCCCTGAGCTCTCCTCACCTCCCCACCGCACACGGGGGTCCCGGTGGGGACCTGGCTCAGCCCCATGGGGTACCTGCACGTCTCGGTGCTGCTGTGGAGCTCTCGCCCATAACCCAGAGCCCAGGCTGGGCAGATCCCAGCAGCCAAGCGCTGCCTGCGGTGCCGTGGGGCTGGCATCACCTGCAGGGCTCTGGGATACTGGGCTGCATTTGTTAGGGACGGCCTAGGGGAAAACTTGCCACCCTTTACTAGCCCAAAAATGCTGCGGCGTGATGCTTCACCCTCCTGTGCCGCTTAGTTGTGCCCGGAGGCGGTGGCAGGACTGAAGGCAACCCGTGTTTTCTGGAAGCCAGCGCTCTTCTTCCCAGCCGCGCCGTCCCCTCTGGCTGCTGCCGCCCAGGGCTGGTGGGACAAACCCCTCGGGCACGGGGCAGCCCCCCAGCCCAGCGCTCTCAGCACTTACCTTCACACACCTCTTTCCCACCCGCAGTAATTGCAAGGGATCATTAGAGTCCGTGTGTGCTAATTGCTGCAATAGCTCCTTTCCTGGGAGGAAATCAGAGCACCAGCCCACGGTTTGTTTCTCTTCCCCTCGCTGTCGGTGCGGATGCTGTCCGGGTCAGGGCCAGGGAGCCAGGGCAGCGCTGCTGCTCGCCTGGCTCAGGCTCTCTGCTCCCACCAGGGATGGCGGAGCTGGCAGCAGAGCAGCACGTCTGCCGGGGCAGCCACCGCGTGCCAGGCTGGCGAGGGGCTGCTCGGCTCAGCCTGTCCCAGCCGGGGCCCTGGGGCACGGGGGTTCTGATGGGGTCTGGGGTCTGATGAAGAGGAGGCTGCAAACAGACGCAGGGTGGTGGAGCGGTGTCAGCTCCGCCGTGGACAGCGAGGCAAAGTCCTGCCTTGACTTGGCAGAGGACGGGCATGGAGAGGAGGAGAGACATGATGCTGTTGCACACCCCCAGCAGCCCCGACCCAGCTATTCTCCTGTTATTGATTATTCTTATATATGTATTATCCATACTCCACCATAAGTGCTCAGTGTTTTACATAGGCAAACAAAGCCGGAGGGTGATGCCCCAAGGCCTTGCGCTCCTCCAAATGGCTCTGATAGCTCCCAGTGCTTTCCAGGGCTGCCCCCCAGGGCTGCCCCCCTCGCCACCCCACATCGGGGCGCTCACAGACAGGGCATGGGGCGACCCCAGCAGCGAGGGGACCGTGGCACGATGTGTCACACATCGGGGATGAAAACTCGTTTGCTCAAAACCGGGGAGATGCTGTAAGAAGGTTGGATAGGAAAGAGCCCAATTAAGATAAAATCACAGGGAATTGATTAATAATTAGTGGGTAATTAGTTATCTCTCTGCCATCTGGAGGGCTGAATCCGCTTGTGAGGCAAGCGGCTGTCTGCTGGCTGTCCCTCATCACCTGGGCTGCCCTATGCCGCTGGCCGGAGGCCCTCGCCGGAGCCCAGATCTCCTCTGGCATCTCCGCTTTGGGCACCTCTTGCTCTCCGGGCTGCAGGAGGAGGCATGGAAGCACCTATTTGCTGCTTCAGCTCTTATTTTCTGGGTTTATTCTACCAGGCCTGTGAAGGGAGAGCTCTTCCATGGGCCCATCCTTGGTGCAAGGCGGCCTGACTTATCGAGGAGCACCCGTGCATCTTCTGCTTGAAGCTGGAACAGCCGATGCTCAGCCTCTTCCCCAAAGAAATGTTCATCTGTGCCGGAGCCAGCGTTTTAAATTTTCAGCTTCCTCTGTTTGAACCAGCAAGTTTCTTTATTTATTAGGCGGGGTGGCTGGGGAGGAAAGAAAAGACGCCAAAGCTGGGAGCCCTCCCCTTCGCTGCTCGAGGGTTGCAGGGGCTCAGCCCTGCGAGTGCCCCTCGCCTGGGCGGCGGCGTGGCCAGGAACAGCCGTGCCGGCTCCTCTGCTGTCATGCCATGTATTTTAAATGCGATCATTTCTACACGGCTGGCTCTTTATCCTGCCTAGTCTCCAGAAATGCCATCAGGCACGTGACTCGCCCGGCCCCAGCCTCTCGGTCCCCTCTCCTTGGGCTGGGCGAGGGTCCCCACCTCCTTGCAGTCTCCTGGGAGTGCTCTGGGAGGCTGGGCTCGCCTCTGATGTGGGCTGCGTAGGTTCCACACACACGAGCAATTGATGGCATGCCTGAGAGCACCCGCGGAGCGGGGAGGTGAGCAGCAACGAGAGGAGCTGATTTCCCTTAGAGGACTTCTCTGGAGGAGATTTGTCTGACCAACATCACCAGTACAAAGAACTGAAAGCTTTCCTTTTAGGAGGAGGAATAAAAGGGCTTTGAAGACACAAGGAAGACAAACACCATCTCAAGCGTCCAGTTGGTCTATCGGTTATGGGGGGCAGCCTGGATCCCACCCTCCAGCAGCAGGGCTGGAGATGTGACCCCTGAGCAAGGGAGCTGTGCAGGGCTGGAGGGGCTCACCCCCGGGTGGGGACTGAGGGTGAGGGCGTAGGGAAAGCTGCCCTCTATCTGTCCGGCTCTGTCTTTCAGAGACTGGATACTGAGAGCATCACTTCATCCTTCCCCAGCCTTGGTAGATGTCAGGGAGGTCTCACTACGGGTGGCTCCATGGGTGTCCTCCATGGGTGTCTTAGCCGCGGGGGCAGGACTTGATGCTGGCAGAGCTGTGCATTTCGGCAGCATCAGGGAGCTCTGGCCCTCCCTGCCCAGTTTCAAGGCCTGCTGCGATAAAGGCAGTCCTGAACTGGGGCCAGGGAATTTTCTTTAGCTCTCCCTGCAGTAAGAGCATGCTGGAGAACTTGAGGGCTTTGCAAGACCTTCCTGGGGATTTGCTAATGAACCCCTCCTTGTGCCACATATTTCATCACAAACCCAGAATGAAACCACAGAAGTCCACGGAGAGGCATTTCTGCTGCTCTGGAGGCAGCAGAAATGCTCACATGCAGATGTGTCTGGTTTTTGCTTCCATTTTGGACCCCAAAGTAACTTTGTGCCTCCTATTTTCTGGTTACCAGAGCCGCCCTGGGCAGAGGCTTGAAATCTGAAGACATGTATTGTCTTTCTTTTGGGAAGAAAACAGAAGGGAGCAGCTGACTTGTAATTTGGAGGAAATCAAAGCCCTACCCGAAGGGAAGGGGCAAGCTGTGCCATCTTTCTAGCAACCTCTGCATTATCTCTGTGCCTCTCATCCCCTGGATCAGAGGCCCCGTGGACACCCCCAGACGAGACATGGGATTTTTCCACCACCACTGCCAGTCTTCCCACAGCGAGGCACACGTTGGCTGGCTGATTACGAACTCCATGTCCTTGGAGATCTCGTGCCTGTTTGAGAGATCCTTTTGGTGTAACTTCAGTGGCTTAATGCAGCATGTCCTTGGGCAGCACATGGAGCTGATGGACACTGGCAGATTGGCATCAGTCTTCCCAAACTTCCCAGGCCCTTCGGTATCCTGTCACTGTGAATCCACGGGATCCCTCCCTCCCTGCTCTTCTCCGTCTTGCACAGCATGCCATGCTGCCCTGCTTTCTGCAGCACACCCCAGAGACTGAGCCCTGCCTGAGGTCCCCTTGCGATGTCCCTCAAGGGGTGAGGGTGCACTGAGGATGCTCAGGGAGTCACCTCCAGGATGCTCAGGGAGTCACCTCCATCTTCCCCCACGCTTGTGCTGAAGGAGTAACAGAAACCTTAAGTTGCATCCACGTCTTATTGAATAACGGCTTAATATTTTATATTAGTTGCTACTCCTCCCAGTTCCTCCTCTACTCTACGGCTGGTTGGTGCTTTGCTAGTTATTCAGCACCTTCTTCCCATCCACTGGAGAGGGGACAGTCTGTGAGATGAAGTCCATGGACCATGAAGACACGCAGCGAGCTAGCGCCTTGGTTCCGGAGGGAGAGCGAGGCAGCCGTTTCCCATCGCTCCCTGGCTCCTGGGCTTGGGAAGGTCCTTGCTGCCTGTTTGTCGGCCTCTGGAGAGGCGCAGCAGGCTGAAGGAAGGTTGCAGAAGAGAGGAGATGAAGGCTGGCTCTCGGCTCTGGGGGATGCTGATGGTAACGTGCCTCTCCTTCCGCCCCTGCCTTGATCAGCAGCGCGATCAGCCGCTCTCTGCTCTGCCCTTAATCTCTGCCATTTGTAAAATCCGAGTTGTGCCAAAGTGGTCGTGA
The DNA here is from genome assembly GCA_013400875.1 of Anhinga rufa. NCBI lineage: Eukaryota > Metazoa > Chordata > Aves > Suliformes > Anhingidae > Anhinga > Anhinga rufa. The sequence goes on from VZTV01068033.1 coordinate 88,419, forward strand.
GACTTATTTCATATTTATTACTCCTTTTGAAGGAGAAAACGGCTCCGTGAATACTGAATATTAGCAGCTTGGAGAGATGGACCGATGCCACCAGAAATCCCTCGGCCGGCGAGGATGGGGTTTGCCAGTGCCGGGTTGCATCCTGCCCCACCACCTCTCCAGCTGGGCCAGGATGGCTGAATTTCTGTGCCCATGTGGGTTTGTTTCTATTTTCTGGCTATTACTTCACCCCTGACTAAGTTTTACCCTCTGCAAACAGAGCAGGGCAGAGCCAAGAGCAGGTGGCAGGGCACTGGCTAAATCCATCAAATAAATGGGAGATTTCCTGCGAGCACCAGTGAGCCTGGGCTGGAGCCAGGTTCTTCTATTGATATTTTAATGACGATAAACGCAATTAAGGATGAGAGAGAGGAGCATTAAATTAAATAAAGTAGCAAAACTTGGAGATTCTTAGCTGATGGGGTCATAACCATCTCTTGGGTTTCCGTAGGCAAGTGGCAGGTGTTGCTGGATTGCCTTCCACCCGTAGAGCTGTCCTCCTGTCCTTCTGCCTGTCTGCTGCCCGCTGTGGTGTAGATTGACTAATTCTGACCTTGTGGCACTGAGCACAGAGGCGCCGCACCAGGTAACCCCAAGTCCCCCGGCATCCCATCCCTTTGGGGAGGGGTATTTTGACGTGTGCTGTCTCACTGCTGTCCCCACCAGGCTGAGCCCCATGCCACCTGGTGATGGGACATCCAGTAGCCGCCCGCAAGCACAGTCCCGCAACTGGGAAGCTCCAGCGGTGCGGTGGATGGGGTTTTGATAGCTCGTCTCCATCTGTCCCCAGGGCTGTGGTGGTACCAACGGCCAAACACACTTGGCTGCAGGGGCTGGAAGAGCCGAGGACACCCCGTGCCCAGCTGGAGCTGTGATGGGCCGGTGGTGGCATCGTGCAGGGGAGTCACCGGTGGTCCCCAGCGGCTGTGGGCTTGGCAGCTCGGCGTTTGCCCGTGCCGTACCGCCTGTATCTGCTCCTTGAGCCTTACCAGGGTGCAAGGATGGGGCGAAGGGGGTTTGGGTGGGCCTGTGCTAATTGCCAGGCTTCCCTCATGCTGGCGCACGAGGCGTGCTGAGCGGCGGGCTTACGATTAGCGTTAGCGTTCCTAACGAAGTCCCGTGGGCTTCCCACCTTCCCTTGCCCCTTTTATAACAGTCACCGCTCTTAGAGACTTTAAAGCTCCTTTTGTTAGGGACTAAAAGCAGCCTTAAAATAATCATTAAAAATGGAATTAAATTAATTTAAAAGGGAGCCATTCAAAGCTGGCTTTTTTCTAGCCCTGACAGGTTTTCCATCTGGGTTTGCCTCACCTTAGGCAGGCTGGGCATGAGCCTGCATCTCTCAGACCTGCCCAGGGGATGTTTCTTTGCCCATCCCCTGCAGAGCGCGGTAGGGACATCCGCCTGGGGGGACAGTGCTGTCCCCCATCCTGAGCACTTCTCATGGCTGCTGGCCACAGGGACACAGCAGACCAGAAGAGACCTGCTGTGGTGGCCCGGGAGCATTGCACCAGCCAGGAGCACCAGTTGCTCCAGCCCTGGCTTGTCCTCGCCTTCCCAATGCGGGCGGCTCTGCCCTGGGCAGCAGGACCGAGCTTTGGCTCCGAGGCTCTGCGTGCAAAACCCAAGGCACAGGGCGATAAATGTGCCAGCCTGGTCCTGGGTTATTTTTTCCCCATTTCAGAAAATTACAGCACAACTGATGGATTTTCAGGCTAGAAGGGACCACTGTGACCAGCCAGGCTGACCTCCTGCATTCCACAGCCCGCTGCCTTGGCAGAAAACTCATCGCTTATGCTCAAGCTGAAACATATTTTTTAGAAAGATACTCAGTCTCCATTAAAAGACTTGGAGTGATGGAGATCCCACTCTGTCCCTGGGGATTCGTTCCAACGCTTAATTGCTCTGACTGCTAAAAATGTGCTTCTTATTTCTAATCTGGATTTGTCTTGTTTCGGCTTCCAACTAGGGATGTTGTAATGCCTTTTCCTGCTAGATTAAAGAGCCGTCTGCTATCAGAAATCTCTTCCCCATGCATATGCTTGTAGACCGTGAGCAAGCCACCTCTTGGTCTCCTCAATAAACTAAACAGCCGGAGCTTCTTCGCTCTGTCACTGTAATGCATATTTTCCACTGCCTTGACTCACTCCCAGCTCTTTTCTGAACCCTTTCCAAGCTCTCCTGCTCTGGTTGGAAGCGCAGACGAGAGCACTGAAGGCAGCAGCATCCTTGCAGCGGGCTCCTTGTGCCATGTGGCCGGGTAACAACATTTCTCCCTCCTTTTTTGTGGATGCAGCCAAGGATGACGCTCATCTCCCGAGCCCGTGTGCGTGCCGCTCGGGCTGCGGGGCCACGCTGCCGCTCAGCGGCGTTGCCTGCCAGGGTAGGCATGAGCAGGACGGGGGGGGGCTTGTCTGTGGATGCACGTGCACCTGCCAGGTTGGCAGGACCTGACTATATCGGGTCCACTGAGCTGGAGGCAGGGATGCTTGGGACAGGCTGAGCTGCACCACCAGCTCTGCTCGAGGCTTGGCTGCGTGGAGGGCAGCCCAAGAGGGGGAAAGGAGAGGGAACCCAGCCGCCCGCGCCTGCCCCTGTAACTCCCTCCGAACCCTGTCTTCTTTCACCTAGTTTCCCAAGTTTGATGCTGAAACAAGGTGGGATTTATAAGGGCCGAGCTCAGCTCAGCGGGGTTTGGTAGGGGTGGCTGTGGGAACGGGGAGGGGGAGAGGGAGGGCTGGCTGTCATCCAGCTCGTCATTAAAAGTCAGCGTGGTGGGATTCACCCACCGGCTCATTAGTGACGGGACTCTTGGAGCTGTTGGAGCTGTGAGAGCGGCTCCCTGCGAGATTAATCATCTGTGACCCATCCGGGCTGTGTTTTGGTCTCCTTTCCGAAGCCCATCCTGTTCCTGTTCCCTACCCACTGAGCAGGCTTGGCTCTGATGCCGGCCAGAGGTCGGTATTTCTCTTCCCTTCAGAACAATGGAGCGCTGGGCTGCAGCAGCCGACACATAGCAGCGTGCTGATGGTTGCCAGCTGTGTTGCCTTAACATCTTCCCATTATCTCTGTATTGCTGGCTAACCCTATCTTGGGGGAAGCTTCGTCCTGACTTTGGCAGAGGAAGGAGTCTCCCTCCCAGCATGGAAAGTTGGCCGGGTGCTGGCTCGCTCTGCCCCAAACATCTGCTGCCGGCTTGGCGGGGAGCGGGGCTGCACGCTGGCGCTGACATGGGGGGTGTGCAGGAACACACACAGCCCCGCCGCGCCGTGCCGTGCTGCGCCGTGCCACCCGCCGCCTCCCCGCACGGGGCTGGGGCTCCGCACGGCCCCTGGCCCAGCCGAGGCCCGGGGCGGGGGGCTCCGGCTCCCCGCAGCCCCCCGGAAAGCCACCCCCGGCACCTGCGCCAGCGCACGCTCCACGGACACGCGCTGACTCGTGTGTGCTCCCACCACGCAGCCTGCTGCGGGCGCCGCTCACGTGCACACGCGCGCGCACACGTGCATGCGCACCCCACGCGCTGCTGCCGAGCGGAACTGGTCTGTGGGTGCACGAACTGCTCTACATCGAAGCAGGAACAGCTAGAACCTTGCATAAGTGCAAACAAAACCTTTTTTTTTTTTTTTTTTGAAGCCCTTGGTGGTTACGGGTGCGTGTATTTCCTCCTGTTACTTTCTCATGACTTGCTTCACCATGTGCAGACTGGGGCCAGACTGAGAAAAGCGGAATTATGCCAAGAAAAGCCCTTCCTGCTCGATGCGAATGCCTGAAATGCAGAGGGGCCGAGTCTGTAGGCACGGCCTTTGCCAAGGGGAAGGTCGTTCACCTGGGACATCCCCCTCCCCTTGTCTGGAAGGACCCAGGGGCTTATCGCAAGCCCCTGGCAGGAGCCTGCTTAATGAGGACCGGGGCTCTCTGGGCAAAAGTGCCAGGGCCTGAATCAGTTAAGGGAGGAATTAAACCCCCGAGCCGGTCCTGGCCGGTGAGCCGTAGCATAGGGTGGGACATGGAGTGGCCAGACCAGCAGGTCCAGACAAACTGGCAATGCCTCCGGCCACAGACCTGCCGAGGAGGACGGCCGGGTGCTGGCGGAGCGGGGTGGGAGCGTGAGCAGCGTTATACCCGCCGCGGGAAGCAGGGAGCTGCGTGGACGGGACCGATGGGCATCGGCTGCGTGGGGCGGCTCCTTGCTCTCCCCGCTGCAATGCACAGGGGGGGTAAAGCCTGCTGAAAACGCCGCATGCTGCACACAGCTGCAACACTCCTAGGGCTCGAGATGCTGTCTTGCAGGGATGCTGCGTGCTCCTCGCCCTGTGTTACAGAGCGGGGCCAGGCTGCAGAAGCCCCGGTGTCCCGTCCCGTGCTGCTGGCACCAGTTGCTCCCTGCTCGCGGTGGGGATGAGAAAGCCCGAGCTCATGGACCAGCCCTGCCTCTGGATGTGGCACTTTTGCTGGGGCAAAGCAGCAGCCCGGAGCTGTGGAGCCTCTCTGCATAGCTCTCCGAATCCAGGGGCCACGGGGGAGCCACGCAGCGGGAAGGAGCTGGGGGGAGGCTGGGTGGAGGGGCCCTGCCAAAGTTGTAGCACGAGAGGGAAAATGAGAGTCCCAAATAATTTGAGAACCTGAATGTCTCTTGCTGTTCAGGTTTTGTGAACATCCTTAACGGAAACACATGTGAAACACGCTCTCTGTGGATCTACCCGAGAAGCCTTTTCCGTTTTTGCTGCGTTAGCAAACTGCAGACGACTCTTTCTCTCCACTGTGAACTACTGAGCAGGGACCCTGGACTCTCTCCTCCATTTTCATTCAGAGCCTCTGCCAGCGTCATAAACCCAGTAAAACGTTATGGCACTTTGCACCCACTGGGAAACCAAATGTATTTTAATGTATATTTAATAGATTTCAGGTCTTTCAGTTATTAAATTTGCTTTTCATTCGCCCCCTCCCCCTCTCTTTGGTGCATGAGACTCAATGGGAAATTTTAAGTGTATTAAACCAGCATCTCACAGAAACAAATCCAGATGGCCTGGTACAAATCAGGAAAAAAATCGCATCAGAATCTATTAGAATCTCAGCCCAAATGCAATGCACATTTCACCAGGCAGAGACCGCCCCGTTACTCAGCTCCTTGCTACATGACAGCCAGGAAACATGTGCTTTCTTGTCTGGGCTTCTTGGGAAGGTGATGGATTTGACAGCCTGGAAGCTGCGGGCCAGATTCCCCCTTGGTGTGCGCTGGTGGAAACAGGCACTGAAGGGATTGAGGTCAACTGGGGTATTCTGGTTTTCTCTTGCTCTAACTGGGAGCTGAAGCCAGCCCTCCAGCTCTGGCTCCCTCAGAGGAGGGGAAGGGGTAGTGCAAACCTCCTGGTCCCGCAGCGTGATAACCCAGGGACTCGTCTTCCCTCCAGATCTGGAGTAGGACCAACCTGCTGCAGTCAAGCTCCACCTGCCCCCTCCAGCCTGCACCAGCAGACTCCATTCCTGCTGGCCTTCCCCCCTTGGACCCCGGGATGCTGCTTTTGGGGTAGCAGAAACAGCGGAAAGGGGAGGTGAGCCTGAGGCAGGAGTGTCGATGGCTTTGGCAGGGGTTCCTCTCCCCGCTGCCTCCCAGTAACACATCCCAGAATGGATTGGGTGGGAAGGGACCTTTAGAGGCCACCCAGTCCAACCCCTGCAGTGAGCAGGGACAGCCCCAACCAGAGCAGGGTGCTCAGAGCCCCGTCCAGCCTGGCCTTGGGTGTCTCCAGGGATGGGGCATCGACCACCTCTCTGGGCAACGTGTTGGAGTTGGAGATGGGTGGGAATCACCGTCCTGCCTGGGGCTCTGCTGCCAGCAGAAGATGCTTGGTGGGTCACCCCGGCCATCCCCTGCCAGCACGCGTGTCCCAGGAGCGAGGGTCCTCCGGGGCACGCGGGGTGGACGGGACTGCTCGCAGATGCTTTGCAAGGCAAATATGACCGCTGCTCCCCAGTAACTCATTTTCCATGCTTTATTAGCATCACAAACCACAAGTCTTTCCTTTCTGGTGAGGAAGGACAGCCCAGATTACCAGGTGAACACAGGATGATTTCCTTTCTTCTGGAGTGGGACCAGTGGGTCGCAGAGGCAGGAGGGAGCGGAGGCGAGGGCCTGGAGTGGGCACGGTTATTTATTTCATCTGCATTGATATTCCTGAAGAGCTCCTCGGTGGAATTTCCCCCCGGACTCCATGCCCGTTCCTCCAGCATGCTCAGCCAGGCTCCCTGCACGCCCCTGCTCTGTTTGCCTTCAGTTAATATTCAAGCAAACAGAATGAGTTACGAGGAGGAATGTCCATGGAAACAGTGAATTTTAAGGCACTCTTGTAAAATATTCATAGAAAGCAAATTTTGAATTAATACAAAATGTGTGCACTGAAGACCCAGTGCTAAGAGTCATCTACTCAGGGAACGGAAATAATCCCATATGACCTATACGGCCAATAAAGCAGCTTGACTTTTGAATTCTTGCAGTAAACTGCCTGTGAATAAGACACAGGCCAAGAATTATTTGCAGAAATTATTCATTAAGGGCCTAATCCAAAACCCAGCTAAGTCAGTGGAAAGATCCCCCTCTGTTAGGCCCCAAATAATTTTGGATAATGAATACATTTGAGAAAACAGTGATCCTTTCCCGGATAACTCAACAACCAGAGAAAAAGAAGCGAACTTCACCGAGCAAAGTTACGGGCTGTAAATAGCCGGCGGAGCAGCTCTCACCCCCGCTGCATCTGCTCCTCCCAGCCGCGGGAGATGTGCCGGGCGCTGCGGGATGCACGACGTCCCTTTCCCCCCCTCCGCAGCTCTCACGGGGACCAGCACGGGACACCTCCCGCAGGGACAACGCTGGCCTGGCCCCGCGCATCCCCTTCCAGACGGGGTTCTGAGAAAGGCAGGTCATGGAAACAGATAGGATAAGGCCGAACACCGCACGTCCGCTGCTCCCCCTAACACACAGCTCATCCCTTCCCGAGTTAATCAGGGTGAAGAGGCGGTTATTTGTTGTGGCTTCTCCAATTATCTAATTGCAAAGTACCCTGGGAGAGTCAGAAGGAACAGTACGGCAACAAATATGTTATTACTGTTATTGTTGTTATTATTATTATTCCTATTCCTATTATAACGTGGCAGTAATTCCATCAACAGATCACGGTGACACCGTAAAACAGGCTTGGAATCGCCCGAGGCCCTCGGGGCCGGAATGACACAATTTAATCGCTGTATATTTTTATTGCCACATTTAATACCCTACATTAAACTCCACAAATCTTGCCATATTATTAAATGCTCCTTTTTACCCTGCTTCACTTTTGTTTGTGTTTGTTTGTCGTTCAGGCTGGTGGCTGGGGAAGTTTGCTTCGCCTCCGAAAACTGCATCCCGTCTCTGGAGGTGATGGAGGGGAATACAGCCGGGGCTGACAGCCAGACCGGGAGAGCTGCGCTGGTGTTGGGAGGTGGAGGGAACCGCTCCCAAACGCCCTTGTCCTGGTGGGATGGATTTGGGGCCAGCCGGGAGCCCCGGGCGGGCAGCAATGGGGACCGGAGACATGGGAATCGCAGCACCACGGTGCGGAAAATGGCTTAAAAACACCTCACCCGCGACAACACTGCGCTATATTTGTAAGCTATCTATATAAACCATATCTGCATTCAATATCGGTGTAATGGGAAGCCAGTGTCAGGGAGTGTGACCCCGAGTCCATCTGGATGCAATTCTAGCTTAACATCTGAAAATCAAATACATATTTTTGAAGCCTATCAGACAGAAAGGGCTCTTTTTTTTATTATTATTTTTTTGCTTCTCCCTCGGCGCGCGCTTGTCTCTGATGTGCGCGCACGTTAATGGGGTTATTGTCGTCAGGGTGCGACACCAGCGCTTGCGGGAGACCGAGCTGCCTTCCCCTGTCTGGGTCAGCCTCGCGCTCTCGGCCGCGTGGCGAGGGCTGGCGTCCCCCCCGCCGCTGATTCACTTATAGGTTCACAACCAGGGCAAGGCACCCCTCCGGCTCTTCTTGGGACCCAGGACTGGGAAAGGTTTCCTTTATTTTACTTGAGGTCATGGATATGCAGCGAGAGTGGAAATTCACGTTCAGAGACTCCCCTGTGCTCAGCAGAGTTCGGAAAATTTGGAGGAAGAAAGCTGTTCCCGTGCGCGGGGTTGGCGAGTCCTCCGCGGCTCCTCTTCCAGCGCTGCCCCCAGGTTTTGTGGGATTTCATGCATTTGGATGTTCACAGAAATATGGTTTCCTTGCTCGCTGCCTGACTCAGAGGAGAGCCGGGAGGAACGGAGCGAGCGCTACCAACAGCGGGAAATCTTTGCAGCCGGGGAAAGGCTGAGCCGGGTGCGTGCGAGCATCCACGCCGAGCTGCGCTCCGCCAACCCGGGCACGGCGCAGGCACCACGTGGCTGATGGCAGGCGGCCAACCCAAACGCCATGGTACATGAACTACAAGTAAACACAGCTTGAGTTTCACATGTCAAATATGCTCAACAAACTGCTGGCGGATAATCTACAGGCCAAGAAACCAGACATAAAAAGTAGATGATGAATCAGTTGCAATGATGAATAAATTAGGGACTCTAGCAGTTTGCCCATAGGCAGCTCAGAGAGGACGAGGAGGAAAAACCCAGCACACACACGACTCGCTGCCAGTTATTTGCCCAGAGCTCTCCTTTCCTCCTAGCAAAATTTCTCCCTCGTGGCCCCGAGGGCTGGGGCGGGCTGCATGCTTCCTCTTCGGGGCTTTGGATGAGTGAAAAAAAAGTGGTTTGTGCTCAAGCGGTGTCGAGTCAGCAGCCGCGCAGCAGGACCCGCTGCACCCCACGCAGAGCACCCCGGGTGGCTGGCCACCTGGGCAGCGTCGCTGTGGCCACCAGCAGCACAAGTGATGCTGCTCTCGCCCCGTGGCCACCCCATTTCTTGGCTGATCTCATTCAATCCTGGGGCAACTCGGGGTGAGGGGTTGGTGTGGCTGCGGGCTGGGCAGTGCTGGTGGGGGGGTGCCTGCCAAGGGGCCGGTGGGGAGGGAGACACGGGGTGCACCCCGTGCTCTCCCACCCGATGCTCTCCCACCCGATGCTTTCCCACCCGCCGCCCTCCCACCCAACTCCCTCCCACCCGACGCTCTCCCATGCTGGGGCGATGTTTCCAGCCCCTGTTGATTTAATTGGCCAGAGCCGCACATGGCAGCTGGAAAGCAAAGTTCCCATCTTCCAAACTCAAACAGGAAGATTCATTAACCGTAAAAATATACAGAGCCCCAGCCCTTCAAAAGCCTGCAATTTATTTTACTCAAGGCAGCCAAACTTTATATAATCTGAGATGAATGCAGGGATCAGGGAGCAGGCGAGGAGGAAGGGGGCCGAGAGCGAGCGCAGGGGACGGCGGCGGGGATGGAGGTGGAAGGGGAGGAGGAAGGCAGCTATTAATGAAAGGACAGGCACCGGGGGAGCCGGGAAGAAGGGGGCTTTCCAGGAGGACGGCTAATGTGGGGGCAACGCTGAATGATTGATGAACAGGCAAGCCGAGCAATCAACATGCCACTTTATCCAGCCAACAAACCTGGAGCCGTTGGTATTTATACAGGCCCCAGCGTGATTATTATTGTAAGGGAGATTTCTCTAATCAAAACTCCAAAATTACACACAGGCCTTTCTGATTAATATTCCATGATAACAGCAATGGGGCACATCTGGCAAAGGAGCCATGATTTTTGCACTCCCAGTGTCCATTTATTTGCCTGACGGAAGAATAAAAAATGCAGCTCCTCCGGCGCTGCCGGTGCACCCCGGGGTGGCAGGTTCCTATCGTAGGGCGCTTGCCGCGCTGGCTGCACCGCGTTGCATCTCAAATGATGCCCGGCGGGCACAGTCCTTCTGCTCCGGGGCCTGGAGGAGCAGCGCTGTGGCCGGGACCGTGCCGGCGGCGGTGCCGGCAGCCCTGCCCGTGCAGCCGCGCTGCCTGCTTGCAGGCTTCGGGAAGCTCCTGCTGAGCCGCTCGCCGGCCGCGCCACCCCACTTACCCCTGCTGCGACGCAGCCGATGTTAATGCCATTTGTTTTTTTGGAAGGCAGGATGGAAACAGCCTGACCTCGTATTATGAAAAACCAACAAATACACGCAACGCGGCGGGGCACGGAAATTTCCTCTGGGCTTTCGGTGCCGCGAGCTCCGCGCTTCGGTTTCATGGTATGGCCAGGGAGACGCGGGCCGGTGACAGCCTTTGCCTGGTGTTACACGGCTCTTTAGGGATGATTCCTCTGACCCGGTGGAGACGGTGGGGCTGGGGCTGGCTTCTTCCCCAGTGTGGCTGTGGAGCGGGGTTGCCCTGCTCATGCACCCCGGGGAAAGGTCTGGGACCCTCCTCCTCCTTACAGCCGGTGGGATGCTTGATCCGGGCACGATGCGCTCCACCGAGAGGAACTGATAACTAACTCCCAGCTATCTCAGACAGTGAGAGGTAGGCTCATTTTTCAGAGGGATATGTTAAGCAGCTCGGGCTGGCAAATGCCCTCCCTCGTGCTGCTGCGCGAGGGAAGGCGCTTCGGACTGGGAAGTGCAAGTGCTCTGCTGAGCTACTGAAAAATGAGCGCAAATAGCAACTGGTGCTTATGCAAATCCTCCCCATCCTTCATGCCTCGCGCCTGGCTGCCGGAGCAGCTCCGGGTAGGTCCTGGCAGGAAACCTGTGCCTGTGCGCGGCCCCGGACCACGGGGGAAGGTGTGTCAAAGGGGAGATGCTCTTTTAAACCCTTAAGAAGAGCAGACGGGAGAGACTCTTGTTTTTTTTCCGAATGGAGGGATAAGCTGGCTCCTTTATTTTCTGAGCAGTAGGCAGCGCGGCGGCATGAGCGGAACTGGAAATGCCTGTGGGGGAGAGTATTCCCATGGGAATCTGGTGTAATGGGAATCTCACAAGATTTCCAGCTCGGCTGGAAAGATTAAATGGGCTTAGGAGAAGCTTTGGATGAAAACTGCTGCATTTGGATGCTTTAACCAAATGTCCAAAGACTCCCTTGACACAGGGCTCTGTTGCTCACCAGCCAGGAGCGGCGGTCCTGGATGGAGGCCCTTTTTTATGCCTTTTCTGCCCAGAAACACACCTCTTCCCACTGCCCCACTTCTTGTGGCACCAATATCTGCAGGCAGCCCCACTACTCCGCTAGCTATTGCTGGCTGCCAGCACCCTCCCGGAGCCAGGAGCTGCCTGCCTGCCCCAGGGGAGACCGTCCTGCCCTCCTCTGCTTTTCCAGGCAGTGCCTGGACGTAATAAAACACAACCCTCCATCAGCCTCCTCCTGGCCTTCGTGTAACCGGCTGTTCGGTGGACCGGTCAGCGAAGAACAGCTCCTGTTTTGAAGCACTGGGGGAAAAACTCCAAGCCCTGCATGGAGGAAGGAGGGATGGTGATGCTTACCTCCAGATGAGAGCCCGTCAGACTGCGGGAGGAGGGGGTCCAAGCGGGTGTCTGCTCAAGGCAGCCAGGCTGGAATTAACATCTGTGGGGACAAGAGGAAGAGGAGGGAGATGCAGTTGGAAATTCCCAGTTACTCCGTGGGCATGAAGGGCAAGTAATGGTGCTTTTGGGTGCTCGCTGGCCTCAGCAGCCTGAGACCATGCACTCCATGGTCCGTTCACCCCCTCCGCCGTCCCCCTGCCTGAAAGCTGCGGTGGGGGTAGCTCGGAGGAGAGCAGCGCGGAGGCTGGGACGCTGCCGGGCAGGGCGTGCTGGGGCAGAGGGGTGGGCTGCCTAGGTCTGCCCTGTCTCCGATTTCCACGTTGCTGCCAAGTTTGGTTCCTCTCTGAGCTGAGTTACCTGGAGCTGATCTGCAGCCAGCACGCAGGTTATGCATTATCGGAGATTTACGAGGCATGATTTATAGGACCGGTTGCTGTGCTGGTGTTATATACCCTGACTGAGGAGTCCAATTTTATGCATAAACTCTATTCTTGGATCACTGCACCTCCAGAAATAGTGGTTAAAAGAAAAAGTGCTTTCCAGTCACCCACTATTCCCAGGGCTGGGGAGCGGAACGGGGTCTGGGTTGATGCTATCTCATGGGCTTCAGTGCCAGGAGGGAGCTCCCGCAGCTCCGCAGCCTGAGCAGCCTCACCGGTAGAGCTGACCCTGCTTTCCAGACGACGAGACTCATCCCAAGACCCCTCCTTCCCAAACAAAAGACCCCACTGGCTGCAGCCGCTTTGGGGTGCTGCATGCCTGGCTGCGGTGCTCCAGGGAGGAGGTGGCTATGGGGGTGGCGGGCGGCTCGTCCCCGGCTCCTGTCCCCGGCAGCTGCCCCGGCGCAGAAAGCAAATCCCCGCAGGCACCGCGGGGGGAAAGGGCCAAGGACCGCTCTGTTCCCTGATGGACACAGACCATCTGTCCCCTCCGTCCTTGACATTCCAGCAGAGCCGTTTTCAGCCGCTCTCCGGCTGTGACCCGCTGGCAATTTCGCCTGTCCTGCAGCCCGTTAGGAAGCGTGCCACGGCCTGGGGACACAGCTGCTCCGTGTGCCAGAGCCCGGCCCGGAGGGAGCGTGCGCTCGGGTGGGATGGAGCCATCCCACACCTGTTTGCACTCGCTGGGTGATGCGGGGGCGAGGGACGGCTGCTTTCATCCCACAGACAGGGTCGCGCTCGCAGCTTCTCCCCGGGGAGACCCGGGGTCAGGGCTGGAGGGGCACTGCCACCTGGCTCCCATTAGGAGGGCTCCTTTCTCCGGAAGAGGGCTGTGTCATTCCTCCACTCATGCCAATTATCCTACTAGGTCTCTATTAGCCTGCACAAAACAAACCCTCTGCGTCCTGCGCTCCGACAGCCGAGCAGACGCGTCCTTGCCGAGGCGCTTTCCCACGTGCCAGTCGTTGGCTGCTCTCTCTGGGTTGTGGGTATGCCAAAAGGCCACTTTCACCTTCCTCTTCCTCTGCTTGGGGCAACTGGTCTCATTTTTTTTTCTTTTTTTTTCCGTTTTTTCTCTCCTCCCTGCTTGGCTGGGGTGAGATGTGGCTCCCTGATGAGGCTGGCTGCACCTCGGGCATGCCGGCAGCGCAGGGTGCCCACCAGAACTGTGAATTTGATGGTCCAGAGCCTTCCAAAATTAAGGCAGAAGGGTGGTCATGAGTACGACAAGCCATAGTCCCTCGCTCTCCGCAGCATCAAGGGAAGCAACGACCCTGGCTCAAGGGGAGCAATGTGCTCTCGGAGGTGCTACCTTCCAAGGCCCCCATTATGGTATTTAGAGCAGAAAAGCAGCTCTGGGGCTGCAAAGGTTTTCTCCAGCTGCTCTTGGGCTGCTCCACCATCAGCTCTCTGCTCCTGGGGAACAAATCAAGTAGCAAGCCACTGAGGTTTGCTGCATGGCTGCTCTCCCCACTGCTCCCCAGGTGTTGCTGTAATAGGATTTGGTCCACCTCCCTGGAAACCCCTCGGAGGAGGATGTGGGGTTTTCAGCACGTTAACTCCTTCATGCACCAGAGAGGGTGAAACCCCACCACAGCCACATCAAGCCCCAGGCTTTGCTGAGAGCCTTGGCCAGGGCGCCGCAGCTGCAGGAAGCAGCTGGTGGCTTTTGGGGGGATGAGGGGGAACCAGCCTTTCCTCGAGGAGAGAGAAAGAACGTGGGGAAAATTGTTCTGTGGGGACCCAGCAGCTGCGGCAGCGCTGTGGGGAGCAGAGCCCGAACCCGGGCTCGGACCCGCTGTTGCTGCCCCAGAGGCCACCAGCCTCTCCTGGCGAGGGGCACCCAGGGCTCTGCCCGGGAGTGGTGCTCTGCATGTGGCAGGCTTTGTCCCCAGCACAGCCCCTGACACCCCGTGCCGGGCTTACCAAAGCCACCCAACCTTTTCTGCATTTCTCTGTTCTCATCCCATTGCGGGAACCATTGTTTAACAGCAGAAAATACCAGATCAGATCCCTTAAGCCAGCGGATTGAATCTGAGAACAAATTGCCTCTCACAGAGAGGGGTTTTCGATATGCCTGCACGTGTGGCTCTCTGCCTGCGGGTTTTGCTGGTTTGGCTGGGAAAGTCCCCGGTGTGGAGGGCTGGTGCTGGGGCTGCACCTCGCTCCAAGCAGGGAGCACCGGCAGCAGCATGACCACAGTGTCTGGGGACCATGGAAGAGCAGGGAGGCAGAGACCTCGCCTGCTGATGGGTACTGAGGTGGGAAAGTGGTGTGAGAGCAGAGACGGGTGCTCAGGGGTCCACAGCCCACAGCAGGATGGCTCCCCTCCCAACCACCCCTGCATCCCCTCCCAGAGCATCCCTGCTCTGGGCTTGGGAAAGGGCAGCTTCCTAATGGCTTGTGTTTATCCCAAACAGCCGGGACTTGCCTTCACGCCAAGCTAGGGGTTATTTGAGGCTGCTGTCTTGCTCATCAGATCCTCGTGTTCCATTAAAAAAAAAAAAAAAGTCCTCCAAATCAAGATAACCACAGCCTGTAACATCTTATGAGAAAAACCCTCCATGCATGAAGCTATGATACCCAGTGTGGAGTGCCCTCTGTGAGGCTGAAACCCCAGCTCTTAGCCGAGGTGCTTCTGACCAGCTTGCTCAGCTGCATGGCTCCGGGTGCTGACCCGAGGAGGGGTGCCCGAGGGGCTCGGGGTCCCACCCCAGTGCCCGCTGTGTCCCCCGTGGGGGCTGCGGCACGACCGCGCTCTGCCCAGCTCACCTGCCGTGGTGGCTAGCCCTGCCCAGGTTCTTGTGCAAGGGGACGGGAGCAGCCCGGGGCAGGCTGCGGCGGGAGGTGGCGGGAGGCTGGGGGTGCCATCCGTGCAGCCCATGTAGAAGGAGCCGTCGGGCTCCAGCGCGGCTGCCCACCACGGGGCGTGGGGCCGTGGGACCCTGGGGCTGCCAGCCCCCAGACTGGAGCGACTGGAAGTGGGGAAGATTCACAGCACAGAGACCAAGACTATAAAGGGAGCTGAGGAAACTCATAAGGAGGTGTAAATTGGAACAATATGGGCTGTGTCGTGTCCTGATTTGGCTTCGGGGAATTAAGAGCTAATCTTTTCCCTGAGACTGGGATTGCTGGAGTTGTGCATGCAGCACACAAGGGAGTTTGTGATCTCTGAGTAAAGCCAGCGAGTGCCAATGCAGGAGATGCAGGACTGAGACTTCGGATGATTATTTTTACATTTGGTCTTTCTGTGGTTATTGAGGTGCATGTTTAAAGTAAAAACCTCCTTCTGCAGATTTGCTTTTTTAATAAAGGATCCCTGTGTGCGCTCAGCCGAGAGAAATGGGTTACAAATCGGTGACAGTGGGTTGGAAATTGGTGGCAGCGGGCTGTAAACTGGAGGCATCTAGTAGGGCTCGTATGCCAGTAATAAAAGCAATTCCTGCTCGGCAGTGGGGGAACTGGAAATGGATGGAGGTGGCGGGGCTGGGAAAGGAGCAGTGGATGACGCTCCGGTCTCCTGCCCTTGACCTAATGGGGGGTTTTGGCTCCTGGGAGAGAGGTTTGCCTCCCTGCTTGCATCGCCCCTTTGCATAGAAATGTGAAACGAAAGTAAACATGTATGTGTGCTTACATCAATATGTACACACAAAGACATGAAGAAACTCCAAACCTCAATGAAAACTTGGCATTGTCATGTTATAACACAACAATACAACATGGACTCCATCCATCTGAACGCTCTTCGAGAAAATTTGGATTGATGGGGTTTTTATTTGCTTTTTCTCAAAAATTTCTGTTATTGCTCCCATGAAGGGCTCTGTTTTTGGGGCCTGCCCTTCCCTACCCCCCGCTCCCCCCCTCTGTTCCCTCGCAGGAGGCTGCCTGCTTCAGCCCTGGCCTGTGCCCCAGCCCTGCCAGCCAGCCCCCCTCCTCTCCTGTCAAGTTTCCTTGCTATTTAGGTCAAAGATTAGCAAGAACAATAATAATAATTAAAAAAAAAAAAAAGAAGGGAAAGCAAAAGCCAGCATCGTGCCTTTCATGCGGACATTATTTGCTGCTCACAGTGGAAAACAATTCCTGCCTGTGATTCATTCCGCAGCCTTCCCCATCTCCCTGCACACACCAGGTCTGAGGAGGAGGAAGAGGAGGAGGAGGAGGAGGAGGGTTGTGTGTCTGTGGAGGGATCAGCACGGCCAGCCTGCAGGCAGGGCTGTCCCAGCCCTGGGAGCGCGCTGCAATCCTCCCATTGCCTTGGCTAGCCTGGCCCATGATGCTCACGGGTGCCCTGGGGAGCGGGGGCAAGCCTGGCCTCCCCGGGGCAGCCCGCAAGCCCCCCTGGGTTATATGTGCATGCAAGAGCCCTCCCTGGAAATAAAAGCTCTCCCCTGCAAGGCTGCACGTCCCGTGTGCTCCCGGCCCCTGGTCCAAGGGGATGCATGAGCTCAGTGTCCTTGGGCTGTGCTGGGTGCTGGGTGCTGGGGTGCTGCAGGGCGGTGGGCAGCCCCCCGGGAGGGTGCTGGTCGGGGGGAGCTGCTGGCTCCGGTGGTACCAGCTAAAGGCAGTGCGGCCGTGCCTGCCAGCCCAGATTGTTTCAGCCCAGCGACCGCACAAGTGGCTTTGCTAAAGCTGCAAGTTGATCTCATGGAAGGAAATTGAATTGTCGTCGGGGCTGGGTTTTATCTGGGCTTTGGGCTCCGCTGCCTGGCTCGGCCTATTAACGTTTGCTCGTCTGATTACAGACACAGCTTGGGGTGAGAGGTCAGGTTTAAATCATGCCTCTTTCCTTTCTCATCAGAAAGCATGTAACCAAGGGGTTGGAGATGTGCGGGAGGAGCGGGGGCCGGGGGCTGACCGATGAGCCCCCAGGCAGCTGCCTGGGGGTTGCCCACGGGGCGCTGCAGGGTGAGCTGGAGCGAGGGGGAGCTGCTGAAGGGGAGCCCCGCAAGGGCAGCAGCTTCTCCAGGCAGCAAAGCATCACCGAGCATCCCAGGTTGTGGGAACTCATAGGTGCTCTGCGGCCAGAGGGAGCCCAAGAGGTGCAGAGGGTCACTGCAGATCCAAAGGTCTTTACCACAATGTCCCCATCCAAACTGCCCTGATGGCCAGGGGGAAGGCGAGGAAGGGCAGCTTCCACTGCCAGGGAGGCAGGGTTTTACTGTAATCGCTGACCCAGAAGAGTGGGGCTGGAGCGGGGGACCCACAGGCCCCCAAATGGCTCAGGCCATGACAATGGGTGCTCGATCAGCCCCTCCTTGGCAGGGCAGGGGGCCTGGGGGCCCCCGGTCGTGGACAGCATCTGTGGTGCCATGGCAGAGCTGTGCGGTGCCACGGCACTGCCGACACCAAGCATGCAGGCACTGTGAGATGGGCTTTGGAGCACCAGGAGATTATGGTTTTTCACTGATTTTCAGTGATTTTCACCGAGTGTGTTCTCCTGTGTTTGCCTTGTGGTGTCCGGGTCTGTAGGGATCTCGTTTAGAAACATGTTTTCTCCCACAGCTATGCACATTGGTAACCTGCTACTTTTACTCCAAAAAGAGAAATAGAGAAAGGGGATGTCAAAAGTGACTGCTCTCCTATAATCACAGGACTCCAGGAGCTGGAGATTTAAAGAAATATATAAATATAGCGAGAAGGTGCCCACTGGCGGCATTAAGCTGCCTAAACTGAGGGGTGTGGGGAGAGTCCTCCAGCACTCTTGGGAAGCTGTGACCACTGGGGCTGGCCAGCAGCATCCCTGCAGGGATGGGAGGGGACGGACGTCTTGTTAGTGCCGGTGGAGCCCCTTCCCGTCCCCTTCCCGTCCCCCCAAAGCCCCTGGGTTAAGATTCTTTAATGACCTTAATCACCAGTTCATTTACAGCAGTCACTTTCCCCACCGCTGCCCTCCCCCAGCATGGGAATAACATCTGCTACCCAACATTGCCCCTATAAACCGCTCCTATTTCACATCACAAAAAATATACAGGGCATTAAACTAGGTATGTTTTACAGGGGAACTGTCAAGCAGCTTAAATCCAGGCTCTGACCTACTTAAAAGTTGTCCTAATCAGACGAGGCATGTGTCTGTGTGCTGAGTTCACATCTCCACTTCCATGTGTCACCCTGGTGCTAAGAAATGAAAATGGAAATTATTTACAGAGCGGAGGAGTCACACTGCGGTAGCCGAGGAGGCGGGAGAGCGGTGCTGTGTGTCTGCGCTCCTCAGGTGCGGGCAGGGTGGGCAGGGCGGTGGGCAGGGGACGAGCAGCAGCAAGGATGGGGAAGGGGGTCTCGCCCAGCCTTGAAAGTGGCCCCCAGTCCTTGCTGACCCGTGTTTTGCAACACTGGAGACGTCTGTAAATGTGGGGAGCGATGGAGGCTGCGCCCTGCGGAGGAGGAGGAGGGATGCTGGTGCTGCCTGGTGACGGCAGGGTTCTTGGGGTTCAGTCACATTTTCTGCCACAGACTTCCCGTGCTGCTCCCCACCGATGAGCGGGTGCTCCCAGCCCTGGGGGGGCTGCGTGAGGAGCAATGATGGAGCGGGTGCTCCCAGCCATGGAGGGGCTGCGTGAGGAGCACCGATGAGCGGGTGCTCCCAGCCCTGGGGGGGCTGCGTGAGGAGCACCGATGAGCGGGTGCTCCCAGCGATGGGGGGGGCCGTGGGGAGCACCGATGAGCGGGTGCTCCCAGCCACGGAGGGGCTGCGTGAGGAGCACCGATGAGCGGGTGCTCCCAGCCCTGGGGGGGGGTCCATGAGGAGCAATGCCCCAGCAGGGACGAGGCACCCGGGGACGTCGATGGTGGACCCCCCTGAGCTTTGCCTTGCTGCACGGTTGCAGCTCCTGGGCCAGTGTCGTCCCCAGCACCCCGCGGCACCCCATGCTGCTTCGCACGGGACCGGGCTTTGTGTGGCAGTGGGTACCGGCGAAGCAGGTGCTGTTTCTGTGGGGAGCAATCGCGCTGTGGGGCAGTAAGGAAAGGGCAAGACATTCAGCACCGGGGCTCATGCAGCAAAGGGGGAGCTGCAGCCATCCTGCTCCCTGCCAGCGTGTCCTGCCCAGCCTCCTGGGCATCGCGGTGCGTGGAGCCGAGAAGGGCTGGCAAGGGCTCCTCGCGATGCTTGACGACCACCCCCCGGACACGGTGAGAGGAGGATCCCCTGGCTGGGGGTGTCAGCGCTGGTGGGGGGCAGCTTAATTTCCCTGCCGTGGCCTTCTGCAGCCTGCGAGCTCTTAAACACCGGATATTTATGAAGTGTCTGTAACTCCTCTGATGGTTGGCAATGCTGCCAGCAGAAACACCCCTTCCCTTCCCCGTGCGCTCCCGGAGCCCCGCCAGCCCAGGAGGAAGAGAAATGAAGCTTCGCCACTGTAATTCAAACCAGCCCTGAGAGTGAAAGGGATTGTGGTGAGGAGGAGGATGCCGGGGCTGCTCCGTGCACCCCAAGCCCAGCCCTGAGCCCTGGCCCGTGCCCAGCCCGGGAAAGCCGCTCCCTGCGGAGCACCCTGCCGAGCTGGCTGGGCTGTGGCAGGGGAAGGCCACGTTGGGGTGAAGGGGGGGTCTCAGCTGGATGGGCAGAGAGGGCCACCTCCATCCCGCCCCAGGTGCGTCCTCAGCCAGCCTGCGCCTCGGGGAGCACCCCGAGACCCGGGTCCCCGAGCAGTGCCGAGGGGCTTTGTGCATCTCCGCTCTGACGGGGTAGGTGGGTGCGTGCTGCCGGCCTCGGCGCTTCGGAGCGGGCGATGTGCTGGCTGCAGCACGCCTCCGAGCTGGGACCCCGCTGCGACGCCCCAGCCCCCGGCCCCTGGGCCCCGTGGCTTGTCGTGCAAAGGGCGGGATGAGCAAACGCTGACACAACACTGCTAATTCCCACAACGTGTGCCTGCAGCCCGCAACAAGTCTGGAGACGGAGCAGGGGTAGGTCACGATGTCTTCCTGGGTGCAGGGGGAGGGAAGGGCCCCCTCCTGCCCCTGGGGTGCTGATTCAGCCTCCCGGGACTGTGTGCCCGGCTCAGCCGTGAGTCACAGGGCGAGGAGCACGCACCCACCCGGGCGCGTGGGAGCACGGGTCCCAGCCTGGCTGGGGTCCCGGCACCACCTGACACCCGCTGCAGCCGCGCTGGGCTCTGGGCACCCCCTGGGTGGGACGGGACATCGGGCACTGCATCTCGCTGCAGTGACCACAGGGAGGAAAAACGGCTTAGCCTGTGGCCTCCTTGTCTGGATCAGGGATCTGCTGTGGAAAGTGTCGGGAATTAAAATGTTCCTGAGGTCAAATCCCGTTTCCGCGTAGCTGCTCTGCATCAGGCAGGGAAGCGCAGCGCCCGGCGCTGGGCTCCAGCAGCCAGCCAAGCCCCTGCCCTCCCATGGCTTGGCCGCTCTCACCCTTGCTTCCCTCTCCCAGATGTGTTTGGGCAAAATAACAAGGAGCTGGGGAAAAGTGGAGCTTCATCCCCCGGGGAAGGGACCAAACCAAAGTGCCGTCCCATGGTCCTGCCCCTGGCATGGCAGGGCGGCAGGTCCCCCAGGGCTCCTCCATCAGAGGTTTCACCTTGGGGGTTCCCTTTGAGCTGGGAGCCCAGATCAGCCCTCAGAAACCCAGAGCCCTGATTTCTTCCCCTTCGCCTCCCTTTGCTGCCGATTTTTCCTATTTCTCTCCCACCACCTGCCCAGACTCCTGCGTTGGCCAGACCCCACGCGCCGCACAGAGGTGTCCGGCTCCGGCTGTGCCAGGGATGCGCCGGGGACACACCAGGGCTGGGAGCAAGGTGCTGCCTGGCCGTGCAGCCTCCCGCACCCTCGCCCTGCCGATTCCTCCCCTTGCCCTCGGCCACGCACGGTGGGACACCGGGACTGCAGACATCAAAGGGGCTGCTTTAATGGGGGATTGAGTGTTCAGGGCTAGTGCCCGGGGTATCTGCTGCTTTCCACTCCCCTGCAAGGCACTTAGTCCCTAATTAAACTGTACACAGCATTCCTTCCCCATCACACCTCATAAAAACAAGGAACCCACAGAAAACGGGCTGTGTTACTCGGAGGATAATGATCACGGCACGGTGCAGGGAGGGCTGCGACTCCAGCGGAGAGCAGAGACCCTGCCAGGGAAAGTGTGACCCCAGGGAGGGGGGATGTGTGTCTGCTCGCCTCTGTGTCAGCCACTTTGCGCTGGCATATGTGCAAATAAATAGTAATCCGCCATAATGAGAGTAAAAAATAAATGGCAGATTTGCAAACACGCCCCGGTGGCCGAGGGCCTTGTGACAGAGGTGTGAGCTGCTCGTGGTGCCACGCCGAGCCGGTGCATGGCTGGACTCCGCAGAGACTTGGCTGCTGAGAGCTCCGGGAGAGCCCATCACTGCGGCTTCTGGCCTGTCTGCCCTCGCTACCGGAATCAAAGCTGGGAATATGGCAATATATACGGCAATCCTCAGCGCTGCAAAGGTGTTGGATGTCAGGGATTCAAAGGTGGGGATTATAAAACTGATTCTGTAAAGTGAAGCCAAATATGTAGAACTGAAATCTGCCCTTTCAGAGGCTCGAGTTAGACCAGGAAAACCCGGATCCCTCCTGCTCTCTGCAGACACGCAGGACACGAGGGAGCTTGTCCCGAGCCGCGGTTTGCCCCTTTGTCCGGAGCATCCCGGTCCGTCCCGCTGCCCTCCCAGCTCCAGGCTGGGCTGCCTTCCCCAGGCAGCCCCTTCCACTGCAGCAGTAAAATGCGTTAGTTGTTCAGCTTTGGGGTCTAGTGGGATGAGAGGAGGCAATCAGACAGATGCTATTGATTAGAGCTCCTGTTGGCTTCGCTATCAAACCGGGGCAGGTTTTTAGGGGGGTCGGCTCCCGGTGAGCTCTGGGTCCCTGCCTGGCGAGGGTGCCCTGTCCCGGCCCCGATGGGGACGTTGGCTCTCACCAGGCGGGAGAAGCTCTCGCTGATGCTCGGTTGCATCTCCCGGTGCGGGCAGGAGCCGGAGGGCTCCGCTCCTCTGGCCCGGTCCACTGTCCCCCTTTAATGTGTTTTACACATGTGATGAATATCGAAGGAATTTGTTTTTTAAAGCCTGTTTTGATTGAAATCGCACACAAACCGGCTCATGCTTGGAGCCTTCCTGTAAGTTATTATTATTTTTTTCATTTCGGGGGAAGATTATGTTTCTTAGGCAAACAGGAAAAACAACAGGGAAAAAAGGCTCTGTTTGTTTCTTTAGCTTGGAGCTGGATCTTGGAGCCGTTCCCCGCGGCGGAGATGATGGTGCAGGCAGCGCTGAGGCATCAGAGGGTCCCACCGATGTGCAAAGGGCTGGCTTGGGGTAACTCTGCCGACCCCCAAAATGTGGGCGACCTTGCAGGGACACAGCGCAGCAGAGCTTCCCCAAACCAGGTGGGGACATGGGTCTTCAGAGATACGAGGCCAACCAAGCCCATGTCTGTGTTCAGGTTTTAAATAGATTTTTACAGACATTTTGGGAGTGATGTTTCATTTTTAGGGGCCAGAAAGAGCCCAGCATGGGGTAGTGCACCCCGGAGGGTGGCTGGGAGGGGAGAGCAGCCCTGCCGAGGGACCCTCCCCGGACACATCTCCAAGTCAACGCAGCCTCTCCTCTGGCTTCGAGTAACCCACACGGCCACCGGCACAGCAGCACGGAGGGACACGCGCGCAACGACCGCGGGTGATCTGGATGTGCGAGCACACCAGACCGTGCAGCCCGCCCTCGTGTCCCCCATCCCGCTGCCCTGCACCACCATGCTTGGACCATCTGCGCTCCCCGCAGCGAGGATGCGCCTTCAAGTCAGAAGCTGTCGGTAGCCCTGCAGCAGTGTCTGCGAGACCGTCCAAGTAACTTTGGCATGCAGGCAAGCAGAACCAAGCCAGTGGGGTACCTGGGAGAGACATTTTCCTCTCTCCCTTCTGCTTTGTAGGAAGAGAGGGGGTGGACGGAGCTGCTGGAGGCCCAGCAGGTTTGGGGGAGCGCAGGCAGCAGCCCACCTCCTAACGCGGTGTGTGAAAGCGGCTGCGGGTGGGAGCAGGAGCCCCTCTTGGTGGGAACGAGGAGGCGTTTGCAGGTCATTCCAGCATGTTGTCCCAGTCAAATATTTGTCTAGTTAATAAATATATTGTTGTTTTTTTCAGTGAGGAAATGAGGAGACTGCGAAGAAAAATAATGAAAGGCCTTTCTTGTGTAGTCCTGCTCTGCGAGAACCTGGATCAGGCCCTCCGCCTTCTCCTTGGCCCTCACGCTATAAGAAACCCTGCTGCGGATTTCACAACGGTGTGATTGACAAGATTAGAAATTATCTCCCCCTCTCTCTACATATAAGGTTACTGCCGCTCCAGGCACAGTGTGAAATTCCCCTTGCCGGAGCTCATTAAATGGGTCAATGGACGCGTTCCAGCTTCTCTGCAGTTCACAAAGGGCTGAGTCCTGGCCACCCCACCAAACTCTGTCCCAGGCTGTTGACGAGTAAGTGCTTCCATATGGCTCACCTCAGCATCTCCAGAAAGATAACAGAGAGCTAATGGCTTGCAGATTCCACGGATGCTCGTCGTCAAACGTGCAGAGGAACCGGGGGCTCGGGGCTGCGTTCAATCACAGCTGATTGGGACGGAGGGGACCCATGGGCTCCCTGCCAGCCTTCATCCCCCGCAGACCTTCCCCTTGGGCTGGGGGCACCGGGAAAGGGCAGCACGTTCACACAACCGCATCGGGAACTGTGAGCAGAGAGAAGGACGAGCGGGCAGCCGCAACCCCAGATGCTCCAGGGGCTGGTGGGTGAGGTGATGCCCTCAGACACTCAGCTCTGGGCTTTCGTGGCACCTTCGCAGCCCCTGGGACAAGCAGCGACAGGTATTGAACGGTGGCAAGACCCTTTTCTTGTACTGGAGGCACCCACGGGCCATTCAGATGTCTTCAGGCCAGAAAGCCACCGATGTGGTTTTGGTGATGTGAAGATGGGGAGAAACGTGGCGAAAGCTTTCGTTCTGAGATATTTGCCCTTTCCCCCTTCTTTTGTTTTATAATGGCACTTCAGTGAGGAGGTCGCTTCTCTGAATCATATTTACTGGGAGGAACGATTTACAAATTTCTCCCTGACTTTCATTCCTGTCCGTGAATCTGCCTGTAGACCACATCCTCAGAAGCTCATCCTGCAGCTCCTGCTTGTGCTGGCTGGCCACAGGCATCACCTGGCATTTCTCCTCTCCCACAGCTGGATGGCTCCTGTCGCTTACCGGCGCAGGGAGCGTTTCAAATGCACCCAAACATGCCGTTCAAAACACAGCTGTTGAAAATATTTGAGTATAGAATTTATATTTAATGAGTGCGTGTGCTGGGAAAGTTTGAGCGCTGGCATTATTCATGCAGAAGAGACACAATGGGGTCAAGAGCACAGGTGAACTGAAGCGCTCCCCGCGTTGCAACCAGCACCCCGGGACGTGGTTTTCTCCGCTCAGGCTGCTCCGTCACCTCCCGGCAGGCTGCCACCCTGTCCCCATGCACCCCCCTGTTGCAGGGATGTGTTTTGGGATGCTCTGGGATAAGAAGAGCTCGAAGAAGATAGAGAATGACCACATTTTGGAAAGCAGGGTCTTCTCAGCTCTCCCATCATGAGGCAGCCTCCCAGGGCCTTTGTCATGATGCCGAGGATGAAGATGAAGTCTCAGGCTGAAGGAGGAGTTCCTTTAGCGCCAAGAAGTACCTGCATGTGACGCAGAAGCAGGAGGGCTTGGGGAGGATTGCCGTGCTCGTGGAGCGGTGATCGAATGTATCGCTGGAGGAGCTGTGACCTGTGTGGTTTATGGTCTCCTAATTACCCCGCGCAGCATTGGCACCATCCCGTTAGGTCCCTTCGGTCCGGGGTATTTGTGTAACTAACCACCGATCAAAGTCCCCTCTCTCAGCTCCCTGGGGCTCTTTTCCTTGAGGTCAGGTAGTGATGCATCAGTAGTGCCCGCTGAGCTCCTGACAGCGCTTTGGGGCGGGCTCGCTGCCCGGGACCACAGTCCCCGCTCTCGTGCGAGCCCGTGGATGGGCTGCAGGCACGGCTCCACCTCGCCAGGACCGATTCGAGCTGGCGCTGCTTCAGCAAGCATCGCTCTGCGTTCCCTTTCCAAGGGATGGGGGGAAACCACAGCTCCGGGATGCTCTCCCCGCTCTGCCCCTCTCCTTGGCTGCAAAACAGGGTAATTCTAGTGCAGGGTGCTCAGCTCTCTAGAAACTCCCTCTGGGTGGCCCCACGCCACTGCGGGACCCCATCTCCCAGGTGAGCCCCCCAAACAGCCAGGTCTGGAGAGAGGGGCTGTGGCCCCAGGAGGGCAAAGGGGGCTGCGAGCAGGTCCTGCTGCCTGCGGGCAGCTCAGCTTTGGAGCTCTGCTTTCTTCCCTTCCCTCCTTCAGCGAGAAGCTGGAAACCCCCCATCCTCGTCTGCTTTACACGCTGAAGCTGAAATAAATGAAATTACCTTTAATTATTCTCATTACTTTCCTTGGGAATGCTGGAGTGAAAGGCAGCATTTAGCTGTGAGCTACAGCAGGGCTCTGCCCTTCCTCCTGCCCCCCAGCCCGCTGCCAGGGGAGCCAGCCCCCCGGCCCCCCGCCACAGGCATGACTCACTCCTCCAGCGCCCTGGACACACACAGAGCTCCCTTCTCCACCCGTGCAGGATGAAAGGAGCGGACAGGAAGGGAAGAAACCGGACAGAGCGGGGAGCAGGCATGGGGGGATTGCTGAGAGCAAGGGGGACCAGGGGTCAGGGGCTGGGGGCTCACGGGGGTCACGGCTTGCAGCCAGGCAGGGATGACCTGCCCATTTCCAGACCACCTCCGGGCTCGGGGAGCCTCGTGGGAGGGCAGTGGGGCAGAGTGAGGCTGTGGGGGGGCGGCTCTTGCACCTTCCTGGCCGGTTGCAGCTCCACAGAGCCCAGGCAGGAGGGTGTCCGGCCACGGGGCACTTCCATCGCACTGCATCCCCCTTCCACCGCTTGTTTGTCCCATCCTGCGAGATGCCGAGGGACGGATCCTGCCGCTCCCGGCGCCTCGCTGCCTGGTGCAGGACGATGGGCAGGACACGCTTCCAGCCGGAGGGTGCTGCCTTAGCTCCCAACCCCAGCGATGCTGGAGAAGAGCTGCCAATTATTCTTCTCTGTTTAATGATTTCTGGACCTGCAGCTTTGTTACGTGCCGTCTGGCACCTTTCAGCAGGTGCTTGCTGGGATATTTATGTATACAGGTCAGGCAGGCTGGCTCTGGAGAGGTTGCGAGGCTTCAGGCTGCTTCGCTCGGCATGGATGTCCCCCTCATGATGAGCCAGGAGCAGGACCATGGGGACCAGCAGCTGGGTGCTCCTGCTGGCTCCCCGGAGCAGGCACTGCTCTGCAAACAGCTGCTCCCCGTTGTCTCTTCTCTCCCCATCTCCTAGGCATGGAGAAGGAGGATTTTCCTCTTCCCAGCATCAGGGCTGGAGAGAAAATCCATACATCCTGAGCTGTGAAGGAAGGCGAACCCACCCTCCCACCCTGTGTGCTTGACGTCCAGCTCACATCCAGGAGAGAAGAAAGAGCAAATAAAACACCAGCCCCGCGGGACCTCCCAAAATAGACCTTCCCTGGACTGACAGTGCCTCGGCAGCAGCGGGGAAAGCCCCGTCATCTGAGAAGTGGGGAAGGGGAGTAGGGGGGCCGGGAGCCAAGTCCCAGATGGACACTGGGCCATTCTTCTGGAGAAGGTCTTGTTACCCTCCAAGGTCAGCCATAAGTGACACTGAAACCACCGGGGCCTTTGGGAACGAACACTGAGACACGCTTGCTGTCAAATGGAATCTATTAAAACGGATTAGACGCTTTTTTCATCAATACCCCTGTGACACCATGATGGGTTGAAATTGCTGCAAAAACATCATTATTAAAAATGGGTCTATTAGTATTAGAATGGACAGAAGCTCCTCACTAATTTTAGCAGCAGCCGCCGGAGCTGGGACCGGAGGGGAGGCAGAGGCAGCCCCGGGGAAGGGGCTGTAGGAAACACAGGGGAGGTGGGAGCGGAGCGGTGCTGGGGGGCTGCGGCGGGACGGGCGTCCTGGTCGCACCAACCCAGCACTCGGGCACGCGTGCCGCAGCGCCGCCTCGGCACGGGAAGCAAAGTGGTTGCTCGGAAATAGAGCAAAAAAAAACCCCCCACGCAATCATCTTTGCTCCGAAGTGCATGCATCAGTGGCAAGAGACGCTCTGGGCGCGCGTGCTCCTTCAGAGATGACAGTCTGGTGGAGAACATCATCAGGGACAGAAAGAGATGGCTCGAGTGTTTGAAGCCCATTACCTATAAAGGGGTTTAAGAGGAGGCGGGAGGCTCTCGGGCGCTAACAGGAGCTGGCAGGGCCATGCCTCCTGGGCAGGGATGCTGCGTGCCCAGCAGGACACGTCCCGTCCCTGCGGCTGCTGGGGTGGGGGCTCTGCACCGCCTGGCACAACCCGCCTGCGCCTCCCGGGACGCCTCGAATCCTGGGCTGGGTTGGAGGGGAGGCAGTGGGCATGGGGAGAGCTGGGCGAGCCTGGCACGCCGCGGCCCTGACCACACCAGGGCAGGCACGTGGACGTCTCCAGGCTGGAGCTGATTCCCTGATGTGTGGTGGATTGCAGGTTAGCTATTTTTTATTGCTAGGAAAGCAAAGCTAACAAGACAGAGCCGCACTGACGGTTTCTCCCCATTCGGCATGCGAGGGACTCACAGGCGCCGTGCTACAGCCGTCCCCTGGTGCGTGCACGGGGCCCTCGGGGTCCCGGGGGGCAGCGACCGAGCAGGGCTGGGGCTTGGGAAGCCCTGGGAGATGCTGGATCAACCCCCAGCTGCTGCTGCGTCCCATCCCAGCGGGAGCTTGCACGGAGCTGCTGCGACGGCGAGCAGCGTCTCCGAGGCTTTGCCTGTGCGGGGATGGGATGGGCACGGCACCGTGGGGTGATGGAGCTCGATGGACCCCCAGGGACACAGTGTGTAACGCCCCGGGGGGGACGGGGGCAGCCCTGGGGGGCTGCCGGGCTCCCACGGCCCCTCGCAAGGAAACCAGCCTCAGCAATTAGGGAAGTGTCTCTCTGGAGCCAGTTTCTTTCTTTATAAGCGCTCGGGCTGCGTTCAGCAGAGCTGGCTGAAATTGTTGACAGTTTGGTTTTTCTACTGAGAAATGCTGTTTTATCAAAATCAAAGCGTTCCCTGGGAATGGGCGGCTTTTGACAAAGATTTTGAGGGAAATGCATCTGAACAAATCACTTCAACTCTCTTGCTTTATTTTTCACAGAGGTAAAAAATAACTCCTCGAGTCTTTATGTGATATAAATTCTATGCAATACAATTAATCTAATATTTATAATATCGCATCATGCATTGACTTTGTCAATTGAAACATTTAGCTGTTGACAAAAGGATTCAAAAATTCTCTTTCATAAAGCAGCAGCTCACTCGCCAGCACAAATCCCGAGCACTGAATTTCTCATGCACTGCAGATTGTGCCTTTGGAACAACCTGAACATCAAACACAGCACCCAGAGCCGTGGCCGGTGGCTCAGAGGAGAGCCAGTGGGGTCCAGCCCTGGAGGGCCCAGCCCTGGCGAGGTGGTTTGTGACGACAGGAGGGGCAGAGGACATGCTGCAGCGGCCCAGGGAAAGCTGAGCCCCCAGCAGAGCCCCCCTGCAGCCAGCACTCTCAGGGATTTAACCTGAGTTCGTTTTCTCCTGGCCCTTCCCAGCCTGCTGCAAAGCACCAGATGGGATCTGATATCCAGCCCTAAATGTTAGCTTTGATAATCAGCTACATACCATTATTATAATTAAGCCTCATTTGTGTACAGGCTTTCCTTCTTTATTCTCTCCTCTCCTCTCCTCTCCTCTCCTT
>VZTV01068033.1:117390-150298 GCA_013400875.1 Anhinga rufa
TTTCTTTTCTTTTCTTTTCTTTTCTTTTCTTTTCTTTTTTATTTTATTTTATTTTATTTTATTTTCTCTGTCCTTCCATCCTTCCATCCTTCCTTCCGTCCTTTCTTATCACAGGACCCTGATCCTGGCTGCAAGCACAGGGGGAGCTCACTATCAGGGTTGCCCCTTACAAGGCTGCGGGGACAAACCCTGCCCTTGCAGCCCGTGGCCGCCCCGGGGACCCGCCAGGCTGACACCCCAGGTCCTCTGGACCTTCCTCTCCAGCCTCCGTTTGAGGAGCGATGGGGTTTGTCTCCCAGGTGAGGCACCCAGCGCCCGGAGCACCCCGGCTGCTCCGGCAGCGGCTGCAGTCGGTGGGGAGGGGGCTGCCGGTGCAGGGGTGCCCGGCCAGCTCGGGGTGCAGGCTGGGGAGGGCGTGCGGGAGTAGGGGTCCCCCCCAGCTGAAGGGCTCCAGGTGGCACTAAAGCCAGCCACAGCTCTTGGGGTAAATCGCAGCAAGCCCTTTCCATGAGGAAAGCCAGGGGCCTCCTACTGCCGGGGTCGTTTGTGAGCAGTGCCTGGACGGGGCTTATTTCTCCTAATTGGGCTCATTCCGGTAATTTGCGCCCGGCCATTTTGGAGCATTGTTTGTTTGCATTTGCTCGTTTTGTGCACTAATTAGGTAATTTCCCACATAACTTAGCCGGCTCCCCCTGCTCCCCCTCCCCGTGAAGTCTGTCCGGTAGCACCCACTCTGCCGGGGACGTCCCTGGGGCTGCTGGGGAGGGAGGGATGGGTGACGTCCCATGCCCAGCTGCCCACCTCTGCGTCCCCCCGTGCAGTAGGATTCATCTTGGAAAGCTCAAGGCACTGGAAGGGCCGTCAGTAATGTTACGTTGGAAGGAAAGGGTGGATGGATTTTCCACGTGGTCTGTCAGAGCCCGACTGTACTTGCTCTGCTGCACCCTCTCTGCTCTCCAAGCCTCTGGCTCCCAGAGCCTGACCCTCCCGGGACTTTCTCTCCCTGTCGCCCTGCCTGGGCGGGTGGTGTCCCAGCGCTGCTGCTGAAAGCATACCCTAGGACAGCAAAACCTCTGCCTGGCAGCTGGGCTGCGCTTTGAGCTCTGAAGTCCGCAGGCACAGAGCTCCTGCAAGAGCCACCCTGCTCCCCACCGCCGGCGGGGGGGACCCGCTTCTGCTCGAGGACCACCTCTGGCACGACCATGGGAGATGGATGCCAGGGAGCGAGCCACCCCCTCTGCAATCCCTCACCTGGGGTCGGTCCTTTTATTTGCAAAAGCAAAACCCCCCGCTAAAAGCCCGCAGCCTCGTGCACGGGCTGCCCATCCCCGGCAGCATCTCCCGCTGGCTGTGGGTGCCTGACGCCCGCCTGCAGAGCGGGGCTGCTGCGGTCGTGCGGGGCTGGTGGGCTGGCATCAGAAGGGCCGGCATGCCAGCGTACCCCCGGGCACGGCCGCCTCGTAAAACAGGGTTTTTAATTAACCGGAGGAATAAAGCCGTGGACAGTCCGTAACCATGGCGACGCGGAGCCAATCCCAGAGGATCCCCAGCCAGCTGGAATATTTGCTGGATGGCAAAGCTTCAGACCAACGTTTAATGGTGTTCGACTCTATTCGGGGAAACAATTACATGCTCCATTTTCAATGTAGTCAGCTGAACAATAGATTAAATGAAGCAATTTAGACAGAGGCTTCTCTGCTACCGCCCGGCCCAGGGGACTGCTCCTCCGCCGGGCTGCACCGCTGCCTTCGGAGAGCCGGCGTGGGAGATGTTGGTGCTGCCCACGGCGAGAGCCCCCCTCGCAGGGATGGGAGAGGTCCTTGCGCTGCTGGTGGCCCCAGCGCATTCCTCCCGGGCTTCCTTGGGTGGCCTGGGCTAGCAGAGACGTGGCCCACCGACGCTCATCTCTCCTCTCGGACCACGACCGGTGTTGGGTGGCTGAAAGGACCACCAAAGCCACCATCGCCGCCTACTTAACTTTGCAGACCTGGAGTATGAGGTCTCCCTTGCTGATTTGTCTCCCAGCTCCCCTCGGTGTGTCCGACTGCTCTCTCCCCATGCCGGTGGGGCCACGCAGCCAGTCCTGGCACTGCTGGTGCTCCGCTCGCCTCCCCACCCCACTGCCCGCTATCGCCCTTCCTCCTCCGTGACACACTGCTCTCTGTTTCTCACCTCCCTTTCTCAGAGCTCGCCCTTCCTCAGCCCCGTGACCTCCTTTCTCGTTCAGGAAGAGCCTGTTCCCGCACTGGTGTGTCATCGCCATTGCACAGAAACCGCCTCACGGCAAGGAGACACGCCATTGAGAGCAGTGCCTTCTAAGGCATGCTGGGATTTAACTAATTGCTGCCTTTATTTTACTAGTATAAAAAATGCAGCTCCCTTAAATATTTTCTAAGATGACATCAGTGTCTTCAGTTTAGTTTGGATTTTATTATTGTTATTATTTCAACTATTCAAAGAATGTGAGGAGCAGTGGAGGTTAGTGACTCCTTCCCTGCCGCCACGCCTTGCTTGGGCTTGTTTTTCCTTCTCCTTGACCTCAGCACATCCACTGGCATGACAATCCAATCCGACCTTCTACGTTATGTCCTTTTTCTGCAAGTAATTGGTTTGCTCCCTCGGTGGTTCAGCTTATCAAGCCCGATCTGATACTCTCGGCAGCCTTTCTCCTCTGTGGTGTTCTGCAAGGTTTATTATTCTCCCCCTCTCCCTTAGCCGGCTGCTCCATCTCAGCCATTTCACCTCTGGTTTTACAACCATGGGTAGGGCTAACAGTTTAATGGACAAGCCTGCTCTTGCACAATTACTCCATGAAAACATTTTGTGGATTCGCGGTGAGTGTTTGCGTGGCAGTTGAAAAGCAGAGGAGCTTTTTTTGGTGCCCACCTCAAGACCTTTTGAAGCCGCCTGACGTTGGGAGGATGAGCGTAGAGAATTGATTGCTTTCTAAGTGCCATCAAGTTGGGCTCACAAAATCACTGGTTGTTCTTGAAAATGTAGGCTGTTATTCTTCTGCTGATGACTCAACTATCACTAAGCATTAGTGGAAGAGTGTTATTAGGTAGGGTTACTCAAACTAGGGTTACTCAACTGGATATTTATCCCTATGAGAAGAGCACTTCCTCCTCACTCACCCTTTTCTGTCTCTTTTGTCAAAGCAAACTCGAGGGCTTATTTCAGGTTCCAGCGTGTACCATCTTGAAGAGAAAGATTTGTCTTTAGGGCAGGATGAAACCATCCAGAAGCCACCTCCTCCTCTTCCTCCTCTGATTCCACCCTTTCTCCACCTGACCGTGGACCTCTGGCACCACCACACTCTTGTGGCTTGGAAAGGTCCTAGAAAAGAAAGCAAAAAGCGGTGTTTCCTGACGTTTTACAAACTGCTGCTGCCGCTCCCTGGCCTGAGCCCTGCCTGGGGGCGGTGGCAGCAGAGGAGGAGCTGCCTGGGGGTGGCCGTGGTGGGACCACCAGCCCCTGGCATAGCCTGGCTCTGGCACGGACCACTGAGTGCGACCACGCCAACAGAGAGTTTGTCCTCTGTCTCCATTCCTGGGGTTCAGCAGTAGAGCACAAAAGAGAAGGAAAGAGAGAAGAGCCAGGCTGCGCTCAGGAACAAATTGTTTATCAGTATTTTCCATGAGGCATCAGCAGTTCTTTAAAGAGGACAAAACCAGAGGGACTTCACAGAGAAATCCTTGTAGGGGCTTCGGTGGTATAATTAGTTTCTATATTTGACCAACGTAAAAGTTTATCTTTAAGTCTCCTGTATTTTTTAAATATGACATCAATGTCTTTGGCTTTGTTTTGATTGTCCTTAACTACCAGGTTTTATTATTATTATTTTTTTTTAAACTATTCCAAAAAAATTGAGAATATTTACTCAGGGCATAAAAATACCCCTGAATTCTGATGTCTTTGGCAGAGAAGTGGCAGCCCCATTTGTTTTGCATGTGATAAATATTCCTGCTGCCACATTACTCCCACCACAAATTCAACGATTGTTTAATTTTCAGCTCAATTTTTAAAAACCTGAATGTTCTGAGCCGAGTTAATGTTATATTAATTTTTTAAACCAAGGAGGCATACTGGCTCGTAACATAAATATTTTACCAACCGTTTATAAATATCGTGGCTGCTAAAAAAACCAACACAGTTGGTCAAGAAGCTTCAGAGGCTTCGTGGCTGGTGCGAGCCATGGCGGCGGCAGCGCGGTCCATCAGGATGGAGGGATCCAGCGTGGGAGACGGCAGCGGGGACTCGGACTTGCTGGAAGGTTTTCAGATCTGGAGGAGTTTTGTTCCCGTTTCTCCCCAATCTTTTTGCTTCCTGGAGCTGAGTGGAGGGAGAACTGTGTTGCAGCTGCTTCCAACTGCAGGGAAATCTGTTCTTGACTTGCTCCCATCCCTATCCTGCCTGGTTGTGGGCTGGATCCCGTCGGCACCGCTGGGGTCGGCAGGCTGCTTGGCACAGAGGATGGTGAGGGCGCCGCATCTCATTTCTGCAGGGGTCGGTCTTCCGACCCTAACCTGGGGACCAGACAAATTCCTCTCCTGTTGATGCTGGATTTCTTTTCGGTCAGATCAGCAGCACAGACAGCCCGCGGGGCAGCGGCAGCCCGCTCCGTGCCATACTGACCCTGGGGCCTTCCAGTACAACCAGTGATGGGCTGGTGGGGGATGCAGATGAACTGGGAACCTTGCACAAAATCAAATCAAATTCACGATCTTGGTGTGGTTTTGAGACCAGTGTTGCCAGCAGGAAAAACTACAGGTGACCGGGGCTTGCCCTGTCCCTGGTGGGTACCCAAAGGGCTGGAGCCAGGAGGAGACGCAGGGAGGGAGACAGACTTTATAAAATTCACTTTCAAACAAGTGAAAACAGCGTTAAACAAACATATAGCCTTTTGTAAGGGAGGATAATCCCTCCATTCAGATGTTAACATTAAGGAGTTATAACAAGGCTTTAGCTGTTTTCTCTTCAGAGCAGGAACAGTAATTCCGTAAGTACATCTTGGGAAGGTTTCTAAAGGGCTGGGAAGTGACAGTAATAAAACCAGACAGGTACCTTTGGGAGCAAGCACGGGATGTAGTGGCCACGAGCCTGCGCAGACCTGGCCACACACCCGTCCTGGGCATCGCTGATGGGTTTCTCCTCTTGCCGCAGGAGCAGAGCAAGGGAGAGATGCTAAAGGGCGGAATAATAATAATAATAAAATAATAATAATAATNGGATGGGGATGGGGATGGGATGGGATGGGATGGGGTGGGGATGGGATGGGATGGGAATGGGATAGGAAGCCTCTTCTCCACCAGGCTGAGTTCTGGGTGAGCCTGTGGAAACGGTGGGAGGTGTGGGATGCGTGGTGGTGGCAGGAGCACAACGGAGGGAATGGGACAGAGCCTTTGGAGTTTGACTAGCCAGATCAAAGAAGCCAAACTTCTGTCCCTGGCCCTTTGACGGCTTTCCTTGAGCTGGAGGCTGAGCTGGAAGTTTGCTCCCTTATGGAAAGACACAAGGGAGGCTGAGCTATTTCCTCTTCAGACTGGGTGATTTTATGGCTGTTTGCACGTTTCCCAGCTCGCTTTGGCCAGGAGCTGGCCTGGAAGAGATCCCCACCTTTCTGGGAATATGTGGGAAAAGCAGACACAAGAAAATCTCCCTTCCCTTCCCTCCCCTTGCCTCACGGGCAGCTCCTGCCCCTGCTGCCATGCTGCCAGGTGGGCTGGTTTCACCGAGCACCCCCAGGAGCCATGCACAGGGGATCGGGGGATCGGTTTTGGTACAGGGTGCCAAAGGAATTACAGCACCTAGGCGTCCTGCGCTCCCACCACCCTGCCCGTCTGCACGCTCACCCTGCCTGCCAGGGTCCACGTGGCTGCAAATTCACCTGCCTTCTATCCCTATTCCCCCCACCTGTAGGCATTTTGTTGGGCATTTTGCTCCCCGGGCTCATCACTGCAGTGTCTTTGCCATCGCTGGGTTCACACAGACGATGGTCCTCTGCAGCCCGAAATGGAAGATAATGCGGTAGCCAGCCCGGCAGCCCAGGGAGCCGTCCGGGGGCTGGCAGGGCAGCGTGCCCGGAGCCCCGTGCCCACCCTCAGCCTGTGTGCCAGCTGCGTGTGCCCAGCACGGTGGAGACTCGTGGGCTTGCCCAGTCTGGGAGCAGGGCTAGCTGGGGCCGAGCAGGCCAGCAACAGCCTCCTCTCCAGATCTGAGGCTGGACATCGACTGCAAGAGCTGCCCTGTTGCTCCTGGGAGAGCACCGGGGGGAAAAGCTGCTGTGGAAACAGCACCAAGAGGAAGATATCAGCCGACGATGATGACAAGCGCTGGGAAGCTCCACGAATGTGGTTGAGGAAGGACAGTATCCAAGCATCCCGGGATGTAAACACCAAACACACGCAGGGTTGCCAGAGGAGATGGGATGAAATGAAAAACACGGGCTCGGTGCCAGGTTCCCGGTGGCGCAGGGGATCTGGGTCTAGCAGAACGTCTGAGGGGGATGGGGCACGCTTGGAGGGCTTGGGGGG
Organism: Anhinga rufa; assembly: GCA_013400875.1. NCBI lineage: Eukaryota > Metazoa > Chordata > Aves > Suliformes > Anhingidae > Anhinga > Anhinga rufa. The sequence continues at coordinate 123,924 of VZTV01068033.1, forward strand.
TGACTGGGAAATGTGCTGCGGGTCGCCCAGGCCCCCCAGCCTCCACTGCCTCGCTGGGAGGGCTCTCCACCAGCCCCTCCGACCCGAGCGGTGAATGCCGGGGGAGAGGATCCCTGCAAAGTTTCCTGCCAACGTGCTGACAGCGCTCCAGGCTCCCTCCGACACGCGGCAGCAGCCTCGTCCCGAGCAGCCGGGACAGGAGCGAGATTTCTGCTTCCTGACAATAGCCGAGCCCGGGCCAGCCTGCAGCCCCCGGGGCATCCCTGCACCCCGCTATCCCCCAGACATGCCGGGACAGCAGGACACGACTCCAAGCCTGGATGCTTCCTCTCTGCCTCCCTCCTCCCATCCCGTCCCTGCGGCCTGTCTTGTCTGCATCCGATGCTCCAGTGCGTATTAATAGAGTTGCAACCTCTGACGTCTCAAAGGAATCCCCTGTTGGGAAAAAAGCTGCTCCAGGGGCTGGCGGTGGGGCCGGCACGTCCCTTCCACGGCGGTGGAGCGCTCCGGCACTTCCCGGGCTGCTCCCGGCACAGGATCTGGGCTTTACGGGGCTCCTGAATTTAAACCTAAATTATAGATCCCCGTACACCGGATCCATATATTTAAGCATTTAATGGGGTTTTACGCAGGCTATTTTTACAACTTTAATGCACTTAGCACTAATTTGGGCAAGTTTAATGCAAAACACATAAATGTTGGATGGGAGACGGCCGAGGTGTTTTACAGCCTCTGGGAATTACACACAGTATGTGGGGCTCATTTCGACTTCTGATATCACTCAGCACAAAATTACCTTTGCCTGGCCGGGTGCCAGGGAGCCGCGGGCTGCGGCTGGCAGGTGTGATGTATTGCAGTGTCACTCTCAGAGCGGTGACCGTGGCCATATATAAACCCGAGACCCAGGCAAGGGCTCAAAGCCTCGTTAATGCCTTCCCTAATCTGGCAGGATCAAATTTACTCGATGCACTCGGAGCCGCTCCGACTCACATCCTCTGGTTTGTGCGGTTGCCTTATTACGTGTTGTGGGGAAAGTGGAGACATCTTTGGTGCAAAGAAAACACCCTGCAGCGCCAGGCGGCTGGAAGGGGGGATCCCGCCAAGAAAACCGAGTAGGATGTGATGGACCAGGGACCAGCCGAGCCAGCGTCGTGTCTCTGCCCATCCCTTCACACCTCTTCCATCTCCACAAGTCCATTCTTCTCCACCTCACGGTCTGAAGGATGGAAATGGTTGTTTTCACTGCTCTGTCCTCTATACGGTGGCATGTCTCCTGTGGCATGAGGGATTGCTTCGCTGCCAAAGCCAAAATGAGCCATACCTAGGCTAACATCAAGACAAGCTGGTTGTGTCCCGGGTGCAGCGTGCCTGGAGCAACAGGGAGACCAAGAGGTCCAAACCCACTGGGCTGAAGGACATCTGAAAGCCTGGGGGCTGGATGGACGCGCTGCAGACCGTGTCCTCAGGAGGGGTTTTGAAGGAGTGTTTAAAAGCTGCTGGCTCTTTCGATGAAGAGGTTTGGCTGTGGGTTTGAGCCCAGCCTCACTCACCAGTCTCTGAAATCTGCCTCATTTAAATCGTTGCAGCTCAAATGCCCTGGGAAGCTGCACAGTAAAGCCGGTGGGAAAAGAGATAGCTTGAAAAAAGAGGATCTCGGCAAAAACCCTGAGGGATGCCCAGGTACAGACACCAAGATGAGAATGAACCGCGGCAGCAACCGTGTCCTGAGAGGAGGCAGCTTCCCCGGCGCAGGGCTGGCACCCCGTGGGTAGCACTTGCAGGAGCAGCTCACGTCGTGGATGCTTTTCTGTCCTAGGGAAGGAAACGACCTTCAGCCCTTCCTCGGTGCGGGGGGGATCGCCAGCTCCTACATGCCCCCCACGCAGCAGCAGCACAGCTCCTGGGCTCTGGTGGGCTGTGAAAACACCCTGCATGGCTTGCCCTGAGCACAAGCAATTAGCAGGATAAGTACTGTGTATAACGAAGTGAGAAATTACACCCCCAAAAACTGGTTTCTCAGTTAGTGCTTTAAATTAGCAAATGAGTTGCTTGTCCCTGGGATGAGCAGACTTTCCCTTCTCCGGATAATCCCAAGGAAGCTGTTATGGCTCTAGGAAGTTTTGTGTCATCTTCCCTTCCCAGATCACTCATTCTAAGTCAGAAAAATCTCATCTTTTTCCAACCTTGGCCTTCAGGTAACTACCTTGAACGACGTCTACCAAGCAGACGCCAAGTATTAACTAATCAGGTCACATCCATTAGATCTGTAGTGGTACTTCCAGGACTCAGAGGACGAGCTAGGAGCCAAAGGCATTAAATGCCTTATCCAGGGCCAGCAGCAAAGCCAGACAGGTCACCTGGGCCACCGATTCAGAGCCCTGCACTTACTCCAGGGGGGCATGGCAACTCTCGCTGTAAAGGATGACGGCATACAGCTCCAATAATGAGGCAGCTTCAGCCAGGAGGTGAGATGAAGCTTGGGGAGCAGTCAGCGACTGCTTGGGGTCTCTGAAAGCCAGCGACCAAGGTCAGACCAGCCACAGAGGGGTTGAGCCGGGAGTGCTCAGCTGAGGGTGGAGGCGAGGTTAGGAGCCAGGCAGCTGGAGTCTGAGAAGTGATGGGGAACACTGGGAATGGGAAAGGGCGAGTATCTGAAGTAGCGGAGGCACGGCCAGCTGGCTGGAGCCTCCTGCCCCTGGGACCCGTGCTGGCTGGCAGGGTGGCTCTGCAGGCAGGGCTAGAGGGAATCCGAGCAGTGCTGCAATGCAAACACCCGCAGCGCTCGGGGAGCACCAGTAGAGCCAAGGGAAGTGACTGTGAGGAACTGGGACGGGCTGTGGCACAGGGTGCTCAGTGTGAGCTGCTGTGGCTGAGCTGGGCAGAGCTGAATTAACGTCAGTGTGGCTGCAGGCTCCTCATTGCACCCTCCCACATGGCATCACTGCTGCTTGAGACTCTCTGGCGCAAAGGGTGGGCACACCTGGATCCTCAGGAGGTCCATGCTGTAGCCACCAGTTTGCCAATAAAGAGAGATGGGATGGTTTGGCATTGTGTGGCATAGCATGGCATGGCATGGGTTATGGAGCTAACAAGATCCCTCTGTCTTTGTGAGCTGTCACAGAAGGCATCAGTCGGGTCCCTGTGTACGTGTGCTGCTCCTGACATTGCAACAAGGTTTTCCCTCCTTTCTTTTTGCTCCAGGTCGAACCTGCTATTTTATCATAACAGGCCAAGGGGCATATCAGACCCACATCTCTGGCTTAGCAGTCGTGATCTGTTGTCCCCACACAGCCTGGTTAATCTAGTTATCCTACAACTAAACAGCTTATCTATTCCTGGAGTGCAGCCAGGAACTTCTGCTTCCTCAGCACACATCCTCAGGCAAGAGACCGCCGGCCGTAGACTGTGCGGTGACCCCAGCAGCACAACTTGTCTGAGTGATCCTGGCACTGATTTTCATCAAGACACATCCCTGACACTCGTCCAAGTGGGGCAACTTCCCTGTTCCCCGGGCAGCTGTGCCAAATTCCACCAAAGCAGCCAACCTCACCGTGCACGGTGGTCTGCTGCCCACCGGGACTGCTGTCTCAGCGTCCGTCCTTGCTCCTCAGCTCCAGGGGGAGTCCTGGCAGGTCCTGACTTCTTTCCTGCAGGCAGGATTTGCTCCCTCTCCCAGTGCAAGGGGAGGCACGGGGAGCTCTGGCAATGCCTTGTGCCTGGTATCTTGGACAAACTCTGGTGCTTCAGCCTCGGCTTATGCAGACCAGTGTAAAAGCCACTTCTGTTTAGAGCAGATTTTAAGCCTATTGCACTGGGGCCACGTTCTCCCTGGGGAATTCCCTCACAGCCTGGTAATCCTTCCTTTAATTTTTTGCCTTTTCTTCCTTCATCTCTTTTAATTACTTAAAAAGCACCCCAAAATTAAATTACCTCAAATAAATTCATGCTCCCAGGAGAGCCCCAAGAAGCTGTGTGACTGCAAGAAACTCAGAGGGAATATAGACCATGACTCTGAGATGCTCCAGGGGCTTTAGCAGGAGGCGGCCACGAGTCTCATCACTCCCCTTCCATTTCCTTCACCTTGTGAGCATCTCATTTATGCTCCCCGGACTGGGGATGAGCTGCGGGTGCCTTCCCCCGGCTGGCTGCAGAACAGACACGAGGTCAGTCTAAGGGAGACCCTCTGCCTCCTGAGAGCCAGGGGAAGGTGAACAACATGGGACCCTCCTCTCGGGACACGCTCCGGGCACCATGGCAGACACGCTTTGCTCCTTGTGCAGGCACACGCCCCCACGCACGACGCAGACCACACTTGTACGAGGCCACGCATGCTCTGCAATGCCTCCCGTGCCTGCCTTGGCACCTCAGAAGCAAACACCTCTCTTCCCCGGTAGCTGGCAAAGCTTTTTTGTTGGAGGGGAAGCTGTAACACTGAGCCTTGCCCGTCCTGCTCTGCTGCTGGCTGTGACTCACAGCTACAGCAAGAGGCAGCAGGACCCAGCTGCCAGAGCCCAGGGGCTGGACAGACCTGCTGCACGAAGCAGAGGGCAGGCAGGCACACACATGCATGCCCGGTGCCGAGCCAGCCTGAGTACGTGTCCGCAGACAAGAATCAAGCAGAAATAAAGTTCATGGCAATACACCCCCGCACGCACAGATTGGCGATGGCACCGGGAGCCCTGCAGCATCGGTGCTGCTCATCCTTCCCATCCCTGCCTTTGCTCTCTTGCTGCCTTGTTATTAGGTGTCTCCTTTGGGGCTGCCAGCAAAATCAGTGTTCCCCATCTCCTGTCACTGAGCCGCAGCTCTCCGGGGGCTTCCCCATTGTCACCCGCTCTCTTTCAACCCTAATAGCGCATCAGTCACTGTCCCCTGGGAGCAGAGGGGAGGGGACCGTGGGGACCCTGTCCCCCCTTGCTGCCGCTCCAGCGCTGTGGCTCATTCCTGCTCCAGCCAGCTTGGCCGGGCTCCCTGCCATGGCCAGCGCGGTCCTGGCAGCGAATAAAGAGATTTGCTGTGAAGAAAGGCTTGGAAAACCCAAGGGGACCTCTGCAAGGGAGGGGCTGGCCGGCAGGGCTGGTGGGACACGGAGCTGGGGTCAACAGGCAGCCAAGCGCTGTTGCTCTGCCCCGGGGGGGTGGGTGCATCCTGCCCCCACCCTGCCTCTGTCCCCCTGGACGTGGCACCCCATGGGGCAGGGAGCTCCCCAAACTGCACAGCAGCTCGAAGCGAGCAAAGGCCCACGTGTGGGCATGCATGCATCATGCTGTGGGGCTGTGCATGGTTTGTGCACCCCGGGGGGCTGCCCCGGCAGCGGGGTACCTGCTCCCCCGGTCCTCCAGCCGTGAGGGAGCCCACCCCGGCCAGGGCCGGGCGGGAGGCTGCCGGGCACACACACACACCTTGACAATCCCTGTGACAAGTACCTAGAGCGACGCAGACAAATACCCCGCGCCGGGGACCACAGTGGATGGCAGACATCTCTTTGTCACTGTGGCTGAGCTAAACGTTAAAGCAGGCATCCCTCTGGGATGGAGAGGCTGCCAGCTTGGCCCCCAGCGCTGCAGACCCCGGGTTTCGCTGGGGCAAAACCTGACTCCAGTAAAGCCAGTGCAGGCTGAGCAGACGGCAGCCAGGGGCTTGGGGACAGCCCAGTGCTCCATCCCGCTCCCAGCCCTGCGCTGCTTGGTCTTCCCATGCCACCTGCACGTGAATGAAGGGAAAATAGGACATCAATTACTCTGGTCAGAACTGGAAATGGTTTTTCAGATGGGCTGGGAGGGCCCCTGGGTGCCAGTCAGGCACACCTCTAGTAGCCGGTTAGTGCAGGAGAGCAAAATGCTAATTGGAAGGGCCCAAAGTTACAGCCCCACGCGCTGCTGCTCCCGGGCGGCTTGCTCAGAAACGAGCGGGTGTCTAATTGCTGCGATGGGAGGGGAAGGACCACCGAACGCCTCCGCCGTGGCACCCCGGGACGTGGTGCCAAGCTGGGGAAAGCCCCTACCTGCTCAGCAGGTATTGCTGCTGCGGCACGGGGGCACGTCCCCGCCAAGAGCCGGGGCCCGGGCCAGCCTGTGAGGGACAGGGCAGTCCCAAGAGGGGGGACAGGGTGATGAGTTCAGGATGTGACACTATGGACCCTGACCCAGCTGGTGCTCAAACATGCATCGGGCCACATCCTCGTCATGCTGGGCTGAAGGTCAGGTTCACAAAGATGAAGCCAGGGAACCCTGACACCTCTTCCTTCACTCCCTGGGAGAAGAAGAAGTTCAAATCCTGAAATTTCACCTGAACATAAAATTTAAAAAATATTGCCATGTAATAAATAAAGGAATTATCTTTAAAAAATTGCTTTCATAATGTTTGGAAGGGTTTTTCGAAGCAGTCGGAGCATTTTGGTTTGATTTTGATGTTTCAACTAACAGGAAAAATGCTAAAATTGAAACGAAACTCCTGGACCTTCTAGTGTGCTTTCATAACTATTCACAAAACATGTCGATGAAATATATATGTTTCCAGAAAGTCCTTCTAAAGTGTGGAATCAGCATTTCCTGATGACAGCTTTCCATCGGAAAGTTTTTGGTCACCTCTCAAAAATGCCCGTGCTCCCCGGAGGCGAACATGCCGATGCTGCCCACGCTCACCCCCCCGTGCCCGGGCAGCACCCGCCATCCTTGCAGGGCAGGGCTGCGACGGGCATCTCACGGGCAAGTCTGGCAGCAGAAAGCCCTTGGCTCTTCCCTCCCGCCGGGCATGCTGCAAGGGCCGGGCTGGGGTGAGCTGTGTGATTTTCCTCTCTTCTGGGCTCTCAGGGGCAAGGCAGGTGGACAGGTGGGCTTCACCCAGTGAGGGCATTGGCTGGTTTGGGTGGAAATAATGGAGAAGCTCGAGGTAATAATTTTTATCGCCTTCTCTGGCGGTGGGCAGAAGGCTCTGGGGCTGTCCCCAGGATGGGAGCCCCTTGCCTTGCCCAGCCGCGCGCGTTCGGGCTCCCCAGGTGAGGAGCGCAAGCGCTGCCATTCAGAGCCCGCAAACCATTGCGTCAGCCGGCCGGCCGTGTTTGCACAGGCTGGGGCAGGAGCCCGGCTCCCCCGCTCCGCAGGCAGCGGCCAGGGCGGGCTGATGTCCCTCGCGGAGCCCTCTGTGCTCCTCGCTCCAGGCAGGCACCTTCAGGCACCTGCTTGCCCCCACCACGCAGAGGTGCCCCGTCCACCCGGGATGTCTCGGAGCTGGGGGGCAGCAGCCAGCGATGCCACCTCCGCAGGTCGGTTAGCGCAGAGAGGAGCGGGGAGCCTCCTTCCCTGCTGCTCTCTTGGACAGGAGAAAGGATCAGCTTGACTTCAGCCAAGGACACAGGCTGACCACGCTCTCCAAAAGCAGGGGTGGGTGGCTGTGTGCCGCGCCAGGGCTGGTCCTCACCTTGCTCCTCAGACGATAAGGTTGGAGGCAGCTTCGCATACAGCTCGGAGAGCGGCAGCAGGAGACATGGGTGTGGGTCCACGCGGACCTCTGCTGAGCGTCACAGCCAGGCGCAGGGAGCTGCTCCGTGACGTGCCCCAGATGCATCGCGTTCCTCCCCGGCAGCCCGGGAAGGGCTGTGGTTGCCATAGCCAGGCAGCATGTTTGTTTGGGTTTAGTGCTTGCACAGGATGGGAAAAGGCTGTGAGCTAATGTAGGGCTGCGGGGTATCTCCATGGCCGTTTCCAGCGGAGCTGTGCCAAGTGCACCTCTTGAGTTCACAAAAGCTCTTGCTAACTTCTTACGTCTTGGATATAAAACACACCGAAACAAGACCATGGCAAAATTTCCAAGCAGCGGTGCTGACGCTGGGCCTACAAGCCCTGCTCCTGGAAGGACATTTTCTGGGGCTGGGTAGGACAACCTTGTCGTAAGTGGCTGGATGTCTCTGAGACATTTCGGGAGGTCAGCGCTTGCTGCTCGGGAGAAGCTGCGTCCAGAGCTGTTCGCCTCCGCGCTGTCTGCACCAGACCCCTCTGCAGCCCCTGGAGAGCCAGCACCAGAAAAGGGTCCCTCCCCAGCCCACCCTCCACCGCTCTCTGTCGGGGTGAGTTCAGGGCCTCCCGGAACAGATGCCCCAGTGTGTTCTTTCCCTTTGGAGACTTCTCAGCCTCTTTACCTGGACTATTACTGTAACTGGTTTGGGGATGTTAAGAGGCTTTTCAAATTACGTGCTCCAATAGAGGGCTGCAGCAGCGAAAGCCGGGTGTTTGGCTCACTGGGCTGGTTTCAGGCTGCTGAGGGGACATGGAGGGAATTTGGGTGACCCTGATGGGCGAGCTGAGGGGAGGGGAGCATGTAGCAAGAGGTGGGTGTGCTCCATGCCAGCCTGCACAGAGCTGCTTGGGAAGGATGCTTCCGAGGCGGTGCTGGACCTGGCATGGAGGTGCAGTGCCCTGTGCTCCGCAGGCGTGTGGCTCTGCCCAGGGCACTGCAGACACCCCAAAGCGCCACGCCAGCTCTCTGGGCTGCTCTCAGTGCTGGCAGTGGCCGGTGCCTTGAAAGGTCCAGCACCTGGGAGCGTGCACTGGCACAGGGAGCCAGGGCATCTCACCTCTGGTGATTAATTATCCCCTGAGCCTGCTGGCTTCTTCACCTCCAGACATAATTCAAAATCTCTTAAAAAAAAATATCTGTGTTTCTCTTCTCCCTGTACCATTTAATTAGTTACACATGTCCCCAGAACAATATTTTTTGTGGTGCACTTGGAAAATTAAAACAAAACGGTGATAAGACTTCCTCATTACCTGCCGCTCTTTGTTCTGAGCTGCTGCTGGGTGTTTGGCCCCTTGGTCCCAGGGAGCCTGGGGACCTGTGAGGATGCCTGACCGGGCACTGCTTCTGCAGAGCAGTTTGCCCCGGGGGCCTCTGCCCCACTGCCTGCACCCCGCTGCCTGCACCCTGCTGCCTGCACCCCGCTGCCTGCACCCCGCTGCCCGCAGCCCCGCTGCCCGCACCCTGCTGCCCACAGCCCTGCTGCCTGCACCCCGCTGCCTGCAGCCCTGCTGCCTGCACCCTGCTGCCCGCAGCCCTGCTGCCCACAGCCCTGCTGCCTGCGCCCCGCTGCTGCCACCCCACTGCCTGAACCCTGCTGCCCGCAGCCCTGCTGCCCACAGCCCTGCTGCCTGCCCCCCATTGCCAGCACCCTGCTGCCTGCACCCTGCTGCCCGCAGCCCTGCTGCCNCCCGCAGCCCTGCTGCCTGCACCCTGCTGCCTGCAGCCCTGCTGCCCACAGCCCTGCTGCCTGCACCCCGCTGCCCGCAGCCCTGCTGCCTGCACCCTGCTGCCTGCACCCCACTGCCCGCAGCCCTGCTGCCTGCACCCCGCTGCCTGCCACCCCGCTGCCCTCCCGCCCTGCCCGCTCTGCATTGCCAGGGTGACGGCAGGTAAACCTGCTTCTTCCCCATCTGCAGCCTTGTTTTTGGAAAGAAAAGGAGGAAAAGATCCCAACCCAAAACCCCAACTAGAACCAAAGATGGAAGCCATCCGGTCCTATCCTGCTCCTGTGGATGGTGCCAGAGTTTTCTCCTGTCGCTTCACACAGCAGCAGGATCTGACCCTGCTCCCAGTGAAAACAAGGGGTCCTGTCTCCACTGTGTAGGTCCTTATGGCTTCAGTGGGTTTCCCGTGGGGGAACGTGACGCGGGGCCTGACGGGTGACAGAGCGTCCCCTGAGCCCACGTGCACTGGCGGAGCAGAGCCGAGGGATTTGGAGCCTTTGCCGGCCGTAAGTGGTTCTCGGTGTCAGGTTAGGTCAGGGTTGTTGCTGTCCCTGGCGTAGCAGAGTGCGGGGGGGGGATGGCAAAGGCTGGTCGCCGGTGCACTCCTCTCCCCCGATGGCAGCACTCCTCACTGGTCCCATCTCAGCCCGTACTGGTCCCAGGCAGGCTGCAAATTCAGCCTTCATCTCTGCTGCATCTTCACCCGTCCTCCTGCAGGATTTTTTTTATAACTCACTCCGGAATATTTTTTTCCACAAACTTTCAGATCAAAACTCATCCAACGCCTCCACCGTGCTGCCTCTGTCCCTCCATACATGATGAAATGATGGCAAGGTGTCAGAGCCCATGCTGGCCCAGTCTGCTGGCCCGGCCGGGGCACCGGCAGCCCACAACACCGTGTCTGTGTGGCAGATCGGGGCTGTCGGTGGTGGCAAGGGGGCTGCAGGACTCAGCCCCCACCCCACCGCACAACCATACTGGTCCTGACTGGCAGCTGCTCCTGGCACTGGTATTTCCACATACCCCCTTGGAAATTCCTCCTGCCTTGGTCTTCCTCCCAGGTGTCCAGGTGGGACTGTGTGCTCCCACCATCTCCGATTGCACTGTACCCCTTGGGACCAGCTGCAGAGGGCATGTTTGCTGTCCCTGAAGAAGGCAGGTACCTGCTGACAGCCACGCTGCCTGCCCCAGCACCCCCAAATCACCCTTCCTCGGTGGTCACCAGGCGATGGAGACCCTCTCCCGTGGCGGCCCGTGCCCGCTCCCCCTGATCCTGGCCGGAGGGTTTGGAGCCAGCCCAGGCTCTGCTCGTTCAGGATATGCTGGTCTTTGCCAATGCTCCAAACACTTCAGTTTCCATCCAAAAACACAAGACGAAATGCAAACACGGGGGAAAGCGCAGACCGCCTCGCAGCCCAGCACCGGTGTGGGTGCCATGAATTCCTCCAGAGTGAAACCTCTGTTTGGAGCTTTCCTTACAGATCATAAATGCAGGAATTCAGCCTGTTGGGATGAGGGGTTTGCAAAGTCCCTACAAGGAAATACTTGCTTTAAAGGAGGAGATCAAAGCCCCCCCACCCAGCTCTCTCCTCCCTGTTACCACCGACAGGACCAGCCTGTGCCGCATGGCCTGCCCACTGCTGCTGGCATGCGGCACAGGGGACAGCGGGGCGGGTGGCCAGCCTGCTGCAGGGTCCCCCCGTTGCATGCCCCCTCCCCGCTTGGCAGCCCCTGCAATGCGGCGGTGCTTGCAGGCTGTGCTGGGCCTCCCCCAGACCCGCAGCCCTGGGGCGAGGGGACCCCAGCGCCGTGCACGCTGCACCGCTGCCGTCTCCCTTGGGGGCTCACAGCCCCCAGCCTGGCACTGGGTCGCAGTGGGGGATGTTTCAGGTGCTCATGGCTGTATCTGCTGCCCTGAGGCACCCTCAGACCCATGCCCACTTGGGAACCCAGCGGATGGATGAGCCCTGACGTGCCCCCCTGCCCAGCGAGCTCTGGGGGAGGCTCGGGGAAACGGACCTTGCTGAAGCCCACCCGGTCCCGCTCCACGTGCTGCTGAGCTCCAGCGGAGCAGGGCTGGGTGCTCGCTCCCTGGCAGGCCACCACGCCACTCCGCATCCCTCGCTGGGCTGCATCAGGAGAGAAGAAAGAAAAGGGGGAGGGAGAGAAAGGCCCCCACAAAATTGGGATTTATGGTCACCGGCGACAAGTGCAAAGGACTCGCAGAGACCTCCAGATTTTATAAGCAATGATTTAGAGTTGACCGGCTGCTTAAATAAGTCTCTGCTAATCCCCGGCACAGTGTATCCAGCTCAAATTAGAAAAGAAAAAGGTTTAGTAGGAAGATGGGGGAAAACAGGAGCATAAAACATGTTTTACATCATGTCAGAGCAATGTTATGTTGAACAAACACTGGAGGCAGCTAGAAAAGTGGGGGACGGAGCAGAGGAACTTTCCTTTGAGCAGCAAAAGGGTGTCCTTCTCCAGTGCTGGTGCTGGCTGAGAGCTTCTCCCCTGGGATGGAAGGGAAGGGCACGGCTGAGATCGGCGCTTCTCCTGCTCCTCTCCAGAGGTGTCAGCACCCAGACCGCCACGTCTGGCCAAGCCAGGGCAAGGACGGGGGACAGCCGGTGCCACCACATCTGTGGCAAGGCAGCCCAGGAGATTTCCCAGGGAACCACAGGCTCTTCTTCCTTTTTCTGTTCCTGGTATGACTCTGCTCTTCTCACCCAGCAAAGGAGTCAGAGCTTGCTGGACCCAGAGCCCTCCTCGCTGGGCTCTGTGTCTCTGCCTCCTGCGCTCTCCCAGCTGGGGACATGGGACGCAGCACCTGGGAGGGACCCCAGGGGTCCTGCCTCGCAGCCCCACGCAGAGCCCAGGCAAGCGCGGGCAGGTCGCTGCTCTGGGGTACGTGCTCCCCTCGGGGACAGCCCGCAGCAGCCCCGCAGCAGCAGCTCACACAGCTGCTCCCATCTCACCTGCCCGTGGGAGGAGATATAATCCCTCCCAAGTGCAGCTGGGGGACCAGGCGTGGTGGTGGCAGCAGCAGCAGCAGCAGAGGGTTTGCTGCAGGGGCTCTCAGAAGTTGGGTTTCCTGGAGAAAGGGAGCTTCATTCTCCATCCTCTTCTCCATTAGCATTGCTGAAGCAAAGGTAGGGTGTGTTTAGGTCCCTGGTTAGAAGAAGAGCAGCTCTGGCAGGGTAGCGAGCAGCCACAGGCAAGGCTGTGTCTTCCAAAGGCTGTAGGAGCTCGGGGGTGATCCTGCTTGGTGGGGAAGCTTCCCCTTCTGTAGGATGCTCTGTCCTGGCCCCCTCCCTGGGTGTTTGTGCCAACACCTCTGTAACTTCTCTGCCAGGACCCCTTTTCTAGCGGTGCTACATGAAACACAACTAAGAAGATGCTCTTTTCCCACTGTCTCCAGCCAGCTGCTTCCCTCCACACTGCTGGCTCTGACCTTCCTCTCCTCCCCTGCCACCGAGCAGCCCTGACACCGTCGCAGACGGGCAGAGCGAGGAGCGGGATGCAGGACAACCAGGGCTGTCGCTCCCAGCTGCGTACTGTCCTGCCGACGTGGTCCCGGTGCGGCACAAGGGACGCGATATCTCCATCCCCACTGCTCGGCCCAGATGCAGAGCAGCCAGCGGCAGCAGGATGGGGGTCAGACGAGTCAGCCCCCAGGCAGACAGACCTGTGTTGTGCCGGTGTGGCTTCCTGTCTTGAGAAATGCTTGCTTTCATTCACCGAGGTCTCTTGCCTGGCTCTAGCACAGCAGCCTGGCAGCCGGAGGCTACCAGGAAATTTATTAGACTTGTAAAACTTCAGGGCTCAAATCTAATTGTCTCCTTCTCCCCCAGATCCCTTGAGGGAAGCTCTTTGATTTAAGCCCCAATTCCAAACTGAGCCAGTGAGTCAGCACTCGGCGCTCTAAGTCAAATGAGCAATTTGTGCGAGGGCCAAAGGATAATTACAGCCCCTGTTGTTCAGAGGTTGGAAGCCCAGGGAGCAGCTCGTGTCCTGATGGAGGTGTGCCCCTTGCTTGAGGACACCGGTCCATCTCACCTGCTGTGGACTGGGATGCAGCTGAGAGAGATCCCAGTTCACCGTGGCAGCAGCCAAGGGCAGAAACGTGGCACTTGTCACCCAGCACAAGCATCACCCTGAAGGTGAACATCTGACATGGGCTCTGCTCGTGTGGCTGTAAGCCCTGGAATTTGCAGAGGATCAGAGAAACTACTGTAATGGGAGTGAAGTTGTTTTAATCTCATAAGGACTTCCAGCTGAGCGGGGTTTTGCTCAGCCATGCAAAGCAGTACCTGCTGGGTGGGAAATGGAGAAGTGGCCCAGTACTGGGAGGCTGGATGGGGAGAGAAGGTGGCTCAGAAATGAAGGGGCTGCAGGCTTGTTTCTTTGTTTTTGCAGGGTGAGGCAGAGGTCAGGAGCTGCAGGTGGGCTGAGGGCCTTTCCCTTACAGAAAAGGAATGGTTTTGGAATGGTTTGGAAGAGAGTTTGGTTTTGGAAGAGAGTTCTGTTTGGTTTTGGAAGAGAGTTCTGCCTGGGACTGATGCTCTACCCATCGTGATGGAGGAGATTCAGGGGTTGGTTGGGGGGGCTGGGGAGAGGGTGAGCTGCTGCCAGGAGGAAGGTTTTCTTGCGTTCAGGATGCCACAAAAGAAGGGGGTATAAAAAGCAATTACCGTAGTGGTGGTCAAAGGTTCTCATACGGAGAAGATACACAAGCTTGACTGGCCCCAAATGAAAATACTGATAAGGCTGAGATAGCAGCAGCCCCAAGCTAGAGCTCAACCCCCTGTGATGCTGTGCTGGTGGTGATGGTCTCCTTGCTGAAGGTTCATCCCTCGCTCCTGCTCAGCCCCCCATGACAAACTCTCGGTGCTCAGGGCTTGGTGCGTCCTCTGCAGCCGTGCTCGGTGACAGCCCTGTGGGTACCGGTGCGAGGAAGAGAGGTCCTTCAGCGACATGCGGGTCTGCTCAGTGGACGTGTTTCCTACTTATTAAACCAAAACAAATCTAATAAGCCAGCGGCCTGCTTCTTCATGAGCTGAGCAATTGGACGTGACAGGCGGGCATTGTTTGTCTCAGCAGAGCTGCCACCGACACCTCAGGTGGGATTGCTGTCACGCTCCGGCCGAGGCAGCCGAGCACGAGCCACCCAAGGACCCTCATCATCGGCGCGACATGCTCTGCCTGCCACGCGGGGCTGCGTGCCTCTACCCGCGGCTGTTGGCCACCTGGGGATGTGGGGTGGCTGCTCATCATCCCCCAGTGACTTCAAGGTAATCGTCCCCTCCTCCAACCTTTTTGGGGAGCAGGGATCCCCCTGTGCATGTGCCTGGGGCGATCGCTGCCTGTGGAGGTGAGGCCTGGGGGATGCAGGGAAGAGGGGAGCCGTGGTCCGGAGCAGCGGCCGGAGGGCAGGGATGGATGTGGGATATCTGAGGGGAGGTTCCCAGCTAGACAAAAGCAGGTCAAGCCATGGAGGGGAGGATGCTCCATTGCACACTTGGGGGTGGCCCAAAGGCTTTTGCCTCTCCAAAGTTCCCATGCAGCCCCCCTCGCTGACCCTCCGGAGCCTCACGGTGCACTGACCAGCGGGCTGGACCCTGCCCACTGTTGTGTCCCCACGGGAACACGTGGCCGCTGATGGAAGGGCTTTTTTGTGAGGGTAAGTGCGTTTGCCTGATCTGTTGGCTTGAAAAACTACCCTGAGCTTCCTAAATCCTCGCAGCCTTCCCAACAGCTCACAGCAGCTTGCCGTGGACTGTTTAATCGCTCGTTTTTGTGAGCATCTTGTGGGTTATCCTGGAGGGGAATAGGACTCAACGGGCAGGCTGTAATCCCAGTGCTCCGAGTTACTGGCCCATCACCGGCTCCACCAGCTCTGACCACTGGGGGTTTTTTGCCTGAAGCAGCTTCATTACAGCAAATTATAAACTTGAGTAAATTTTGCAGCTCTGCTTGTGACCTGCCTGGCACTAGCAAACATGCTTCCCTCAGCAGTCTCTTTCTTCCCCCTTTTATTCTCTTTTTGAAGATGAACTTTGTTTTCCTGTTCAACAACCGAACTTTGCATGAGCAGCGCTGGCCGCAGCAGGGCTGCTGGGCTGAGCACGTTCCTTCCCCACACGCAGCGGGGCTCTTCGTCCACCTCTGTCCCAGCTTGCGAGCGCTCAGCCCCGGAGAGGGAGGCGAGGACGGGGAGTGATGCTATGGGGGTGCTGCAAGGCAAGGGCCAGCCCCATAGCTCAGCCAGCCTTCTCCCCACCTGGGTCTCGCCCGCTCTGGGTGCTTGCTCTGCAGCATATTGGCATGCACACGCCACGGCTGAGCTCCAAGAGAGGCTGGAGGATGGTTGCCAAAAGGCGATGTTGAGCGCGGAGGCCTGGGGAACGGGGCTGCTGCTCCTGATGGCTCTGGGCTTGCCAGGCTGAGGAAGGATCTCACGCAGTGTGTGCGTCCAAACCTGAACTCGCAACCTTCCCCAACTTCTCGTTTCCTGAACTCTGCAAGCTGCTCGCAGGCAATTTGCAAATAAGAAAGGAAGTTTAAATTC
Organism: Anhinga rufa; assembly: GCA_013400875.1. Lineage (NCBI taxonomy): Eukaryota > Metazoa > Chordata > Aves > Suliformes > Anhingidae > Anhinga > Anhinga rufa. The sequence continues at coordinate 139,734 of VZTV01068033.1, forward strand.
AGTCCCCAGAAATAGCTTATTTCTGGGTTTGCAAGTTGTCTGGGAGCTGCTTACAGTTTTGTCATTTGCGGTTGAGAGAAGGAAAAAAAGAAAAAGATTAAAAAAAAAAAAGAAGAAGAAAATGCAAAATCCAAAGAGGGCAGAAAGCAGAAGTCTGGCTGGGGCGCAGAGCCGGGTATTACAGTAGGTGCCCAGGAGATGCCCTGAGCAGTGACACTTCGGAGCCGTGGTCCCCAAGCACCGTGCCGTGGAGGGAGGCGACAACAGCCCCTTCCTGGATAACTCTGCCGTGGCCGTCCACCACGGTGCACTCTGCTTTGCCTCTCGTTAACAGAAATAAATGGATACGGTGCAGGGAGTGGATCAGGGCAGATTTATGAGGAGGGATTAAAAGAACTAAATATGCATCGTTTGGTGGAGAGACGTTTAAAGGAAAGGGCATGTGTGTATAGGGAGGTAGTGAAAAGTATAATAACAGTCTATAAATATTTGAAGGTGTAGGCACCAAGAAGCAGATTGATTTATTCATGGCAATGTAAATGGGACGCAGCTAAGGAAGAGGGAGAGAGACGTGGTGGGGAGAAGCTGTAGACGTTTCCCTGCAGAAGGAGCGAGGACCCATCGCCTGGGCTCGGTACCCGGAGGAGGCACCGAGTGGGCAGGGGGAATGCTTGCTGCCAGTGCTTGGCCCAAGTGGCATCCTGTGCTCTGCTTCACCCCTGCTCCGGCTGCGGGCATTGCCCGTGGAGCTGGTCTGCGCCCTGGCCCTGGGGTCCCCATCAAACTCGGCACCGTGAGACTTTTTCCCTTTCTTCTCTTCCTCAACGGAGCTCAGACGACGCCTGTGCTGCTGCTCCTCCTCCTCCTTCCCCCGCCTCTCGTGCTGCCAAGCTGTTCATGTGTCAGGCGAACATCTTGGGCAGGACTCGAGCTCCAAGTCCTGCCCAGTTTCGCAGCGGCTCCCCCCTCCTCATCCCACCACGATGTCATGTTCCCCCGCCTGAGCATGCCACGCTGGGTGGCAGAGCCTGGCTGGCATCGCCGCCGCCGCGAACGCGACAGATGGGAGCGAGGAAGGCTCGCTCTGCCTGTGCCAGGGTGAAAATGGCTCAGCTGCAAATGAATATTTCCAGAAACCTCTTCTTCCTTGGTTTATAATTATGAGCAGATTTTCTTGTGGATAAAAAGGAGGCTGGTTTCAAAAAAGAAATGACCCTGTGTGGGAAGAACTGATTCTTCTTGGAAAAATATGGTGCCTTGAGCAAGTTTAACTCTTCTGCTTCCTCCAGGCAGGAGCAGACTCGCTGCATCCGAGCTCCCGTCAGCCAGCTCCAAGCCTGAGCCTTGGCACCGGCAACCTCCCGGCGCAGGAACCGGAGTCTATTTTAAAACGCCGAGTTCCTCTTCGCAGGCTGCGCGCGCAGGGGACTGCGATCCCCGGGTGAAGCCCCTCCTCGGAGGCTCCCGGAGCACCCGCGGCACGCAGTGCTCCACGCACGAAGGTCTCTGGCAGCGTGACTGGGAGGCACTGGTGGGAGGCGTGAGACGGTGGCGTTGCCTGTCTGGCGCTGGCCGTGGGTGGCCCTGCTCCCTGTGTGAGGGGCCAAACCTGCCCCCGTGGCTAACGGTGATGCACACTGGGGCTGTTCAGTGGGGAATTTCTGCTGGGGAGACCACTATGAATTGGATTTGGTGTATTTAAACCTAAACCATTATTCTCTGGAGGGCTGCTGGTGCTGCTCGCTGCTGCCCGGTGGGTGCTGGGGGTGAGCACCGTGCCCCATCCCATGTGCAGGTGCCTCTGCCCACGCTCGCTCCCCTGGGAGAGCCACTTTCGCAGCCCTCGGCGGGGAGGCAGCCGAGGATGAGCCGAGTAATGTCTGCGGTCACGTCGCGCTCCCGCCCGCCCCGTCCCTCTGCGAGCCGGAGCATCGCCGTCGCGCGTTACCGCTTCAGCAGCGTACGAGTCGGGAGGGCTGGGAGACAGGATTCCCTTCCCTACACCGAAATTATCTTCGATATGTCAGAAATGGCAGAGAAAATTTATGCAACAGACGTGAAAGGCAAAGGGGTCCTTGGAAGTTTTCCCCAGCGTGAGAGAAGCTCTTGAAGTTTATTCATATAACAGTCATCTTATTAAAGAGCTTCTCGGAGAACTTTGAACAGCTTTCTATATGGAAACAAATCTGCCTCTATAGCAGCAGTTTTCTGTGTTTCTTTTGATAACGATAATGATCTTACATTTCTGTACAGCCTTTCATCTTGCCGGATCTTAATGAGCTTTACAGACAAATGTGCAAGCTATACGCAGAGATCAATTCGCCCGACAATGCCAGGCAGCCGCTGCTGGGGCGGATGTGGCAGGTGTCTGCGCAGCCCACTGCAAAAGCAGTTCAGGCAGGGATGGGAGAGATTGGGGTTTGTTTTGATTTTTTTTTTTTGTTATTTATTGAAAATGCAGGCAGCATTTTAGAGAAGCGGAATTTGGCAGGCTAGGATTTGGCTGGGACAACAAAGTTGTCTCTCTGTCTTTCCTTTTGGAGCTGTTCCTCTCCTCAATACATATATGAGCCTTCTCGGTGCCAGGGAAGGGATCGCTTCCCAATGGCTGAAACCCCTGCCTGGCATGGAGGCGGACAGCTTCAGCGCTCTGCTCCACTAAATATTTAATGTATTTTATAGGAAGGGTGACGATGCCAAGAGGGGAGAGCCGTGCCAGACTAGCCGATGGCCCGTGCCCGCGGCGCTCAGCTGAGCGGAGAGGCTTGGACGGAGGCGGCGCATCCATCACGGCCGCCCTCGCTGCCGGCTGCCTGGGGCTTGTGCTCCCATTTGTTCTCGCTATTTCTCGCCCATGCCCCGAACGATGCGGTGGGCAGGGACCTGGTCCCTCGTCGGCAGCCTCTGTCCTAGCAGGATATTTCTAGCAACTGTTGTGTTCAAGGGTAGAGGCATCACCTTGGAAGCAGCGCTCATCTGTTCCCAGTCCATCAGGCCAAATTTAGCATTGCTGCGAGGAGCAGCGGTCCCCGAGCAGAGCACATCTCCCCATCCATCCAGGGCACCGTTTATTTCTTCCCCATAGCAACAAGCTGAGGAGTCGACCTTAAGTGGAGAGGAAAGGGCCAGAGCTGGGAGCATCCTAAATGGCCCTAGTTTAATTTTTGAGCCAATATACTGACTAATGATCACAGGCCAAGGAGAGAGCTGCTGCTGCTATCGCTCAGATGTCGCTGGAGCCTTCTGCCTCCTGCAGAGCTGCCTGCCTCCTGCTCTGCCCCATCCCTGAGGCTGGCCGCCTCCTCCTCCTCCTCCTGATTAAGCATCTTTTACCAGGTAATAGCCTGCCCCCCCCTCCCCGAGCACCCAGCCATCCGGGGCTGCGTCTGGGTGGCACAGCCGCTGTGCCTCCTGGGGACACGCCACCTCGGTCAGGTTGTGCCCCTTCCTTGGGTTCACAAATTCTTTCAACCCTTTGGGGCTTCTGTGGAAGCAAATTCCTTTTCTCTCCTCTATTTCTCTTCCTCTCAAGCTGACCCCTCCTGAGAGCCCTTTTATCCTCCTGTATCGCCACTTCCACCTTTTTTTGGCTGTGGTTGGGTTAACCCTTCCTTGCCTGTTTGCAGTTTGAGAAAATTGCGCTGGCTCAGGGTGTTTTATTTTAAAAGCAAAGCCCCCGTACACTGGCTGGCTGCCTCAGCATAACGCGTGTTGTTAAATAGCGCCGTGGCTCTGCCGGGAGAGCCCGCTGCAGGGTGCCCATGGGGGGCTGACGTGGGACATCCCAGCCCACGGGTTTTGCTCCCTCCTTCACTCCCGAAGCTTCAACTCGCTGCAGAGCAGATGAAGGGGTCTGAGATTAGAAACAGAGAGAGATACCTGCTCTGCCTCATGGCAACACGTCAAAGCAGTGGGAGGCTAGAGGCACCCTGGGGCCTCTTTGGTGCTGCTTGAGATGGGTCCTGCTCCCTTGCCCCAGCTCTGGCAGCGTGGGGCTGGGCGCCATGTGGAGGGATCACAGCTGCTGGTGAGGCTGGGGCACGGCTCGGGTGCTCCTGCCTGGAGCTCATCTGCTGGCTGGCAAGGCATCGTGTGTCTCCTCTCCCTCTCCACTCCCTGGAGCAGTGGTGCTGGCACTGCACCATTTCCCATATTTATGGCAGTAAAGCTGTAATCTCCCTCGATCCTCAGAAACCTCCAGCAGAGATTGATGGAAGCCCAGGTCAGCCATTAGTGACCGCTGCATAAATCACGCTCATTAGCCGAGCTCCCTTGGCAAGGCGTGCTGATATATGGACCTGCGAAGTCTGTGAAGCATTAAGAGATCATGACTACATACCTGGGACAGCTGAGGATCCCTGCTGCACGAGCACCTTATCTGGACAAGGGTGGGCTGGATTCTCCTTCTGGCCCTTCTTTTTGTTGTCTGCAAGTTTTTATCCCTGCCCTGAACCACTTGGTATTTTTTAATCAATCCCAGACTGCGCTTTGGGCTGGCTACTGAGATGATGAACAGAAGCGAAGGGGAACCCACCCGGGGTGGCGGCTCTCAAAGAGAGGAAGTGCCCTGAGCCTGAGCAGACATCCCTCCGAGGAGCCCAAGGCGTTGGATTAACCCGTCGGGAGAGCATTTCCCAGTGCCAGAGCTGAGGGTTGTCTCTGGCATTCAGTCCTGTCTGCTCATCTGGAAGCCTGAAACAGCAAACGCTACCAAACCCTGATGTACCTGGCCACGCGTGCAAGCTGCTCCCACCCCATGCTTTGAGTTGAGGTTGAGTTGGAAGAAAATCCAGGTCTTGCTCTGTGAGGCAGGTCGAGACCGAGACTCGACATAGCGTGCGGATGAGGCTGGAGGGCTGTTTGATGCTGCAGCGGTCCTGGCTGGTGGCCTGGGATGTGCTGGCATCGCCGACTTCAGCTCCTGGGGAATTTTGCCAGTGAAACCCTGGGAAGCCCTGTGTATGCAGGGTGCTCATCTGGGAACCTCCATCCTGCTACCCGGCGCGTGCAAGGGCTTGAACGCAGCAGGCAGAGCCCAGCTTTGGCTTAAAGCGGCGAGGGAAGGGCTGTAGAGATGGCACGTGGAAGAGGATGCTTCATGGCCAACGGGGAGAGAAAGGCCCATGGGGAGATGAGCTAAACGCTCTCTGTGGATGCTTGCCCTAATAGAAATTCATCCGTCAATGCTGACTGACAACACAGGACACGAAAGCATTCTCCCGAATGCTCATTTACGATGGGAATGCTGGAGTGGTTATCTGGAGAGTGCCTGTGGATTTGGGAATCGTCCAGCCCAAGGCCATCGGGCTCACATGACTCTTCATACGGCATTTGGTGTGACTACTATGGGAAGAGCCACCAAGGCCCTATAGCTTCTATGGATTTCCTGCGTTTGCAGCTGCTGACTCACTCTGAATAATGGGCAATGGCATAAAATCAAGCAGTTTGCAGATAATTTAGGCAGAGTCAAAAGCACTATATTCACAGGATGAACTGTCTGCTGCACTAAACATATATATTTGGGGAGAGCACGTGTAGCATTTTCAGTTGAGATGCCTTTCTGATTAGAGCCTTGAGTATTTACTCAGGCAAAGCTCCCGTGGAGTCTGTGGGGAGCTGGGGCTGACCGAGGCCGCGGGGTGCTGCCCACGATGCCGGGCTCAGGGCGAGCAGGGCCGGCTCCTGTGCATGTCCTGGGCATACCATGGGCCCGCAAGAAATAGCGGCCGCGTTTGCTTTCTGCTCATTTGCATGGAGATGATTGATGCTGCTACATTTGTGTTTCGAGCACTGCAGGGAAAGCTGAAATATTTCAAAATCTGTTTTTCTCTGAGAATTTAAAAAAAAAAAAATCAGGAGAAAAGCTAACAAAAAGACAAACAGAACCAAAGCAGGGAATGTTTTTACTCATGTCAACTTTCATAAAGCTCCTCTCTCCTCCTGTTCCTCCACCCAACCAGAGCGCTGGCCCCAGCAAGCATCCCTCCTCCCAGCAAGCATCCCTCCGGGTGAGAATTGTCTGTAGGAAGATGCTGTGCACACAGGGCGTATCTGGTTACAGCAAAGGCCTTATTAGAGGAGCCTGCAGCTGAGGAGTGAATCTTTCTTTCCTCTCTTCAGCTACAGCACAAGGCCTCCTGTGCCAGCGTTGGGTTAAATGTCCAATTAGTCTCTCGCACTTCGCTGTTAATCGCTGTTGTTTGTTGCTGAGTGAGAGCCGGTGGGATCCATTAACTCCTCTTCCTCCTCCGGCTGGCCAGCTGGCTTGGGCCGGCTCCAGGTACGCTTTTTGGGGTCTGCCACCGTAGAGAAATCTGGCCTTTTTTCCCTTGGGAAGCGGTGCGCTGCATTCGCTGCCTCCGGGCTGATTCATAACCCCGTTTTTTGGCTGGAGGGGGAGGCACAAAGGCAACCATTGGGACAGAATTACAAAAGCCTAATCGTGTTTCACAACGCAGCAACTCGCAGGCAGAGATGTAAAGCTTTATAAAGAAATGCAATTAATAATCTGGTAAAAAGCTGCCTCCTAGTTAGTGCTGTAATGCAAAACAAGGCTTAAGGGGCAAGAGGCCTTACAAGTGTTGGGTCTGAGTTTGCAGTTTGTCCTACACTGTAAAGAAGGCTCTGGGTGATGACTGTTTCATAACTAACCACGGCAGCTCTTCTGGGTGCTGCCTTGTCCCGGTCGGTCCTTGGGGGTGCTGGATGGGTGCAGGCGAGCTCCCCCGTGGCTCGCCAGCCCTGCGGCTGTGGGTGGGAGAAGGGCTCGTCTCCCTCCCTGCATCCCTGAGTCGGGGAGGAGGGATCCCTGCCCAGCAGGTGGAATAACCCATTAAACCCATTAAAAGCCGGCATGGGTGTTACGAGGGTGGCAGTGAGCCCATCTGGCAAGTGGGGCCAGCAGAACTTGATGCTGTGCAAAGGGAAGATCCGCGGTGTGGAAAGCGCGCTGGGCGTAGTGCTGGCATCCCTGCGGGACTCACGCCAGGGCGGCGCGGCCCCGGCCGGCATCGTGCCTCCCAGGCAGCTTGCCGAGCAAGAGCACGCCTGCCCAGCAGGTCTCTGCAGATGAGATGGCACGTTGCACAGTAGGAAAAAAACCCGGAGAGGAGCAATTCTGGCTGGAAACACCACAGCGTGGCACACGCTCCCTCCTTTGCTGTAGGGCGCTGCTCCTACAGGGATGGCAGGGAGTTGGGGCTGGACCGTGCCGCAGCTGCCTGCCCTGCCTGCTCATCCAGGGCAGGCAGGGAGGAACAGACCCTTGGGGACAGACGGCCACGGGGAGGGAGGTGGGGTGGGAGCAGTGGCTGAGGGCTGAGACCTGGGGAGGAAGATCTGGGCCAGGTCAGCGGGGAGCACCGGCAGCAGCAGCCCGTGCGCGGCAGCATGGTGAGCAGGGCGAGGAGGGCTGGTGGAGCTTGCGGTGACGAGGAGTGAGCCGGGAGATAACCTGCTGTGCTATCTGGGGCGAGCTGTGGTTTCAGGTGAGTTAGTCCAGAGGCAGACCCAAGGCAAGGGGCCAGAGGGAAGGAAAGCCTCGGATACCTACAGCTGCTCGCTGGCGTGAGTCCGGCTGCAGCGTGGCGTGGGAGAGGTGTCAGAGCTGCCCTCCCTGCTGTGGGGAAGGGCACGGTGCATCCCTCCTGCCCCAGCCCGGCATGCAGTGGTTCCCTGGGAGGTGGGAAGGAGCTGGACCCAGCTTTCCTCACCTCTTTATCACTGAGTATGAAAGAACACCGTCCATCACCCCTTGAAACTTTTTTTGAAGGGAAAAAAGCAAATGCCAGGGAGTTTTGTCGGCTCCTTGTCCTCGCTGGCATGTGAGCAGCGCCGTGACTCATGCAGCCCCGCAGGGAGCAGATGTGTAAATTGAGGTTAGGCTGAATTTAGCCAAATGCCTTAGACCCCTGCAAGCAAAGAAGCCTCCCTTCTGCCTTGGGCTTCATGGTTGGTGTCTGTAACATGCTCTAGAGGTGGCCCAAAGGCACAGGAGCATTATCTACCCCAGATATGCTCGTAATATGAGCATTTATAATGCTCCTCTCCCCCTGACCACTGCACTTGCAGTGCCACCTGATAAAACAGTGCTTTTTGTCTAAGATGGCTAATGCACCCTCTCACCTCCTCCAGCAGCCAGGTGAATATTAGCATCCCCATTTTACAGGCAGAGAGGGGGCACTTGGCCTGCAGTGAGTCAATGTCAAAGTGAGGGTTATAGCCTCGAGAGCCAGCCCGTCCTCTCCTCCCCGCAGCCAGCAGCATCTATTTCTCTCCAAGCAACATCCACCCTGTGTGAGACTGGTGCTATAAAGAACAAATAAAATGCTGTGCAAGCCAAAGGAAATGGCATCATTTAAAAATATGCACAAGGTTAACAGGCACAGGGAGGACGCAGCGCGTGTGAATGGATGGTAGGAGAGCGAACAGATGAGACCCAAAGGGCTGCAGAGCGTAAGGCAGTACCAGCAAAATCATCCAAGTGCATAAGCCGTAAGCAAATCTGGCTTCTCACCCTGCTTAAGGACTGTCCCAGGCAGGCGCCCAGGGGTGCAGATTGACTCCGCATCGCCGTGTTCCCATGGGACCGATTGACTGATCGATTTTTGCAGCACCCTCCTGTAGCCCTGCACGCTGAATCATCACAAGCGATTAGCTGGGAGTGATGTGCAGCTCCGAGCGACAGCCGGGCTGGCTCCCTTCAGACTGCTCCAACTCATCCCCGGGCTGCGGCACATCCCCAGCTGGATGAGACAGATCAGGGAAAGCACTCCGAGACACTCCTGGGGCTTTGAGTCTCCTGGGGCGAGGGAGAATTGTGGGATTTTTAGAACATTTAGAGACGTTTGCTCTCCCAGCCCTGCAGGCATGGCCTGGGGCATGTTGCCTATCCAAATTAGGCCACTGTCAGGTTTGTCGGCTGAGTTTTCATTTAATTTTCTTCATCACGCTCACTCACAGCAGCCCCATGCGGATACCCAGGCCAGGATGCAAAGCATCTGGATAGACCTTTGTCAGGCTCCCTGGCTGAGCTGTTAACACTGATTTCCCATGCACATTCAGGCATGTGAGATGCATCCAGGATGCTCTTGCAGTCAGGGAACCTGGACTCGACCCTTAGCTCTGCCGTTGGCTTCCTATGGTTTCTTGGGCAAACCAGCTCTGCCTTTGGCATCCCTGGACAAATCTTTTAATTCCTCTGCACCTCAGCCTCCAGGTGTATAACGTGGCAGATGGGTGAGCAGATGACTTGCTGCTCTGCAGAACTCGGTGCATAGAGCGCCGGTTCAGGGCTTGGCAGGGGTGCTAGGCTCGCTTTTCTCTAGCAGCCACTGGCTGACTCTGCTTGGGTCAAGCTTACCTCTCTCCATCTCTGCTATCCCACCTGTGAAATGGGGCTAATGATACCCAGGTGGTTTCTAAGAGAGCTGTTGTGCTAGAATTAAGGAACCCAGAAAAGACTGTGGGTCCTAAGGGTCTCTTTGTGTCAGGACCACTTGTTGGAAGTATTTTGCCGTGGCCACACTTAGGAAGATAAGTTTTCTGGGATGGGAGTGACACAGGTAAGTGAAGCTGCAGGTGAGCACCATGGGGGATCATCCAGCAAGGGAAAATGGTAGTAGGAACGTGTTCAGATAAGTTTCTGTCACCAACGGTATTTGTTCCCCAGCAAGATTAGAAAGGGCAGCGTCCACCCTGAGTCATTCAACACTAAGCCTGGCGCTTGGCTGGAGCAGGGTGTCCATAAGGAGCCCCGCCGAGAGCTGGCACTGACTTCTCCACAGGATGGGTGGGAATTTTGGCCCCGACCTGCCCTGCCCAGGCAGGGGCCGTGGCAGACTCCCCTCTGCTGCTGACTCCCTGCTCCAAGAGCCTCGGTTTGCGACCGCAAGCTTGGCAAGAAGGGAGGTCTGGGGGCAGGGGAGGTCCTCAGCGGAGATGGATGGGTTTTGCTCCCCAGCCTGTCGTTGCCTGGCCTTCTGCTCCGTCGCAGCCCAGCCAGCCCTGGTTTCCCACCTCACGCCTGCTTCCAGCGCTTGGGAACAGCTGGATGGAACCAAATTCTCACTTGCCTTTGAAAAACCAGCGGGTCCCGTAGCCAGCAAAAACATTTACTGAAAAAACAGTAATAGATCTGTTTCCCTTTCATCAGGGTGACGAAGGCAGCTCTGATGTCGACGTTTCTTACCTGAGATTCAGGAACTGCTGTCTTTAAAAATGAGAGCCTGGTGTGTTTGCAAACTGGACGGGCATCTGACACCCCTCAGCCCCTTGGAAGCAGCCCAGGGCTTGCGGGGAAGGCTTTTCACTTCCTCGGCTGTGGTGGGCTCTGAATGGTTATTTCTCTGAAACCAGGGCTTCTGTTTAGCGGTTTTCCCTTAAAAAAAATCTATATTTTCCTGCTGCAAGGATGTCATTGCTGAGGAATTACTGCTGGGCCTGGCCTTTGCATCTTTCAAGACTTGTCTGTCCTCAAAGGTTGTTTACACGAGCTCCTGAGTTCAGCCTCTCCAGGGCAGCTGCAGTAGCCACGATTCACCCTGGCTGAGAAGCTCTTTCCATGT
>VZTV01068035.1:0-12001 GCA_013400875.1 Anhinga rufa
GCGGTCGGTAACTGCTAAATGAAGTGCATGCTAAAATAATGATGAAATAACTGACTGAAGCTCATAGTTTTTATAAGCTTCTCTAAATGCCTGTTTTCACGTGAATTTGGCATCTCCTTGACATTTAAGGACTCAATTTATAATCAAATTATTTAACTCTAGTGGAAAGAATCACTGGTCTCAATGGAGAAGCCATTAATATTTCCCCCAACCCGTGGAAAAAAAAAAAGAAGTATTTAGGGTAACACTGCAATTCCTATACTAAATGAAGGATAAGAGAAATCTTTCAATGCAAATTAAGCACCGCAGGCTTTTAAAAATTATAACAGAAACTTATGGTGCACAGCTGCTCACATCCTTATTTCCAATTCAGTAATCTGAGACATGCTGAAGCATTAATGTCCTGGACAACACTACAAACCTTTCAGAGACAAATACCCCTTATCACTCATGTTTCTGCAGGTCCCAGTCCATGTTGGGATCCTCCTGTTGTTTCTTTTTGGCCAAGTCACTATACAAATACACATTGCCCTCTACAACTTGAAATTACAAAGTGGAAGAGCAGGATGAGGTAGAAAACAGGACATGCAACACCGCAGTTACACACTGGGAAGAGTAGGTTAAGCTCCATGAAACTATACCACTTCTGAAGGGATGAAAGTATGTTTTATATATGAATAATAAAGCCTTAATATGACTGCTGCTGTTAAATTCATTAGCAAGGCTTCTGGACAAATGAAAGCATGCAGCTTAGCAAAGGCGTCTTGCTCTGCAAGCTCTGGCTTCATGGACGTAATATCTGAAATGCTCGCTTAAAAATCTTTGCACTGGCTTGAGGCCAAATAAGGACCAAACCAGGGTCATCTCACCAGATGAATGGACAAAATTGTATAAGTCCCATTGTAGTCCACCTTAGCTGGTGCCCAGTTGTCCTTTCCCAGCTGCCTAAACTGAGGCGGCAAACTGTGTTATGCTTAAACACGATATTTAAACTGCATTGTTATGTTGGTGGTGATGGGCTCTTTGTTGGAGATGACAGAAAAATCCCATTGTTTAGAATTTTCCCAGACACGGGGCTTAATGCAAAACCCTGAAAAGAGCAGGGTTGTTTAAACATTTGATAAAGAAATTATGTGCAGAGATGGATCTACTCCACTAGTAAGGAGCAGATCAGCCTGCAGCACAAAATCCTACCTTTATAAACTCCACATGTTGTTGCAATTTGCCCAAATAAAATCCTCAATCCCTCTATGTGAAAAATGGAAGTGTATGAAATCCAGCAGAAGACTGAAATAGTGTGCAAATCATCCAGTTTAAAGCTGGTAGCAAAATTAATTTGGAATAACTTTGGAATTTCTGAATTATTTAACAAATCATGACACTTTACAAGAAATGCATGAAAAATTAGAATCTGCAGCCACGTGATCTTTGGACTTTTCAGTAATCTCTGTGCATTGCCTTGTTTTTTCCTTAAGGCTAAGTGCTTTAGATAGGTATTCTCAAAACTATAATAATGCAAAAGCCTGAACTTCAGTTTCTCTGTATTGAGACAATTACACAAATATCTCAGGGAAGACAGAGCTGCATTGTAACAGGAGTGCAAATCCAGAAGGACATCCAGCAGCTTTAATGAAGGTCCTCCTGATTTGCAGGAGACTTACACCACAGCCTGTGATGTTTGTGTTTGGTGAATGGACACAAACAGGTGATGTTTTCCTTTTAATTAACCCACTCCCACCCCATGCTGTGTCTTGCTCTCAAGTAGTCCCCCCACAGCTTTGTGTTGATCCCAGCCTCTCTTTCAAAGTCTAAAGAATGATCCTCACTTCTGTGAGTGTGGTGGTGTTTGGGCTTTGCACTGTTGAAGACTCAGGGAGCTGGGAAAGGAGTAAACTCTGGGAGACATGAATTTGACAAAATGGTCTGGAAAATCCCCGTGTTTGGGATGATAGTGATTAATTTTATGTTAGCGCCTGCTGACATGTTATCCATTTGTATCTTAATTGAAATTAAAGCTTCTACATCAGTTCTGAACCAGACTCGGTGGGTTTCTCAGAAGACACTACTGCTGTTGGCCCTTTCATCAGGTGTCATATGCCAGTTTATGATCCCTCCTCCCTGGCTAGAGTCATGGAGGACTTGAAGGACTTCCTGAAACAATTTCAGACACTCGCTATTATGAGCTGACCTGACTTGATTACAGGCCCCTCCTATAAATTTATCACATCTCATGTCAATGACTGCTCAACCTGTCAGACATTAGACCACAGTTAAGTTCCCCTGAACCTAGTGTCTCCTCTGCTTGGCATCTTTTATTTAAAGAGCAGTGCTACCCCAGGAAGGCCCAGTGTACTCACCAAAATATCTCCAACCTGTAGTTCTGATTAGAGCCTTCGAGTGAGCAGTTTGCAGCTGTCCCATTGAGACACAAGAGGAAATGCTGAATTTCAAGCAGAAGTATGAGCTAAGCCAGGATTATTTATTCATGTGTCAGAGCTGGAAATCTCGGGTTTTTCTTCCTCTCAAAGGGTTTTCTTCTCCAGTAACGTGTTTTCATGCATGTCTAGGAAGCAGAAACTGAAGAGAAAGCTTTTTCAAGAACAAATCACCTGGAGTTTCTCCAGTTTTAGGAACTCCTTGTGAAGGACAGTATGATTTTTCAGAAGGCAGGTGCCCATTGTATTTTCCACTTAAACTCAGTGCCACCAGATTTATTCATTCAGTCTCAAAAATCTCAGGTTGATCTTTTGCTAGGCACCAAAGGTCTGTTATCAGCATTATCTGGAGTACTTTTAAGTATAATCTTAACTGAAAGCAGGTATTAATTCAGACTTACCTTTGCTCTGAGCTGGCTCAGCAAGGTCCACAAGATTGCTGCCATAGCAGAGTGCTGGCCTGAGCTAATATCCTTCTCTGCATGGCTTGGAGATAACACCTGGCGACCCAGCATCTAGCCAACCCAGGTGGCAAGCAGAGCAAATGCTCACATACGTCCAAGCAGTCACAGCCTCACCTCATGGATTTCCAATGAGATGCCAACCCCCAGCTGCCAAAATTACTACCAAAAATGGCTTACAAATTCCTAGACCACACAGAGGTATTCTAAGTGACATTATTCGTTTAGGAAATCCTTTCCTCTTTTTTTTCTTTTTTTTTTTTAATTTTATTTCCAGCCTATGAAGAAGATAACAAAGGATGGTATGTCCCCAGAGCACACTCTGATGTGTCACTGTGGATGCCAATCCCCACAGACACTCCTGATGTTATTAATTTTTAAAACAAACTTGCTGATTGAGGTTCTGACTGCCTTTAAATTGTCTCTACAAGGAGACTGTGTACTAATTAACCCACAGAAACAATCAATGATGTACCTTTTTCAAGTTTCAGGGTGATTAGAATATGAAAATGAAGAGCACAATGGTGCAGATGTTTTAAAATCACAGCAGACAGCAATTAGTGACATGGGAACCAGCTGCTTATCTCTCCAGATAAAGCCTCTTAATAGGGAATTACACTTGAGGAGCCATTACACAGATGGATCTGCGAATGATTTAAAGAGGGGGCGTTGTAGTATTAACTTTGATTTGCAAGCCAGATTCTTGACAAGCTGTATGTGTGTTACCTCCTCAAAAAGGTGCATTCAGAGCAGGGGTGTACCTTCCCCTGTAAGCAATCAGATTTTTTTTCAGGTGATGTGTTTCTCTAATCAAGTATTTTATCTTTTTTTTGTTGTTTGTTTTTTTAGTTATATTAATTTTTATTGGGACTTTTTTATTCTTGTAATTGTTTTATTTAGCTCTTGATTTTATTGTTGGCACCTCCTCCCCCTTTGTGCTTTGGGACTGGAAACAGCGTGTGGATTTAGAGATAAGCTCAGGTGAGGGATCGGGAAGACAGAGTGAGACATCCAGTAGTTAAATGAAAAGAGTCCCTGAGGGATGGATTCTGCTGCTGGGTACTGCTTGCAGAGTAGGGTGCCACTCATCATGGGACTGATAACAGTCTTATTCCCTCAGTTGCAAGGGCTGCATGCCAGAATAAAAGTGTTAAAAAGAGTGATCACCTCTGCAGGTGCAGGGTTGCACTGATCTGGCCAGGCAGGTATAAACACACAGTCCCCCCTCCTCTGTTCTCTGGCCAGTGCTCTTCAGTTGCCAGTACATGGGATGTATCCTGCTCATAAGTTATACCCACCATTGCCAAAGCTGAGGACTGAAACTCATGAGTTTGGCCTTAAAATTGTATGCTACTAACAAGAGAGTTCAAACTTTATTTTTTTAGTCTAAGATTTAGCAAATGCTGGACCACATTGCTCGAATTTCTTTGCAGTTATGAAAATTATTAGCTTCTTTGTGTGTATTTCATTTTCTTTAAAGGAAAGATGGGATTATTACCCACTAAGCTCATCCAGTAAACTGAATATGAAGAGAAGTATTGACCAAGTCTGGTGAGATGTGATAAAACTTCATGGGTTAAGTTACTCTTCTACTTTCACAAAAGAAGAAGAGGCAGACTCCCAGTGCAGAATAGCTAGCTGCTGAAAAAAATCCCATTTAATGAAAGGGCAAACAAAAATAGAGACAGACACTGAAGCTTGAAGTATTTTTAGAGTCTCATAAACTAAAAAATAAATAAAGGTAAATCTTTCAATTTTCATAAAAAATCCAACTATCCTTGATGTCGGTCTTGGCCCTGCTGCCATCAGACCTCTATTCAAGACATCAGGCCCTTGCCAAGACCTGTGGAGCTACAGTATATTTCATGCTTACTGATGAATAAAGTAATTAATTTGTGTGAAAGGCATCAAGATACAGGTTTCTGAAGAGCCCTGTTTGCCCTGACCCTACTGACAGCTCTGGCACCCTCCACTAGCTCAGCAGAGGCTTAGGTTAGCTGAGCTGGGGCTTGTTGGCTTCTTAGGGTGATGCTGACAGAGCAGACATCATTAGGATCAATGGGATCAGACAGCAACCCAGGTGGATACGCAGGGAATAAAATACACTTGGCTGCATTACTTTCAACTGATTTAGTAGTGTTTTTAGGTAAACAGTCCCTACATATCCATTGCAGCCAGTCAACCCAACCTGCTGCAGCAAAGAATTATTTTGGGGTGATATGGCCGTGTCTGGCAAGAGAGAGCCAATAGTAACTGTTATGCTGGAAGAAGTGACATTGAGGAAACCCAGTGGGCTGTTATGTGCTTGGGCAGATATATAGTTTTGACATCCCGCTTAGGAAATGGAGTCCCCTGATCTTGATTTTTTGAAGGCTTGTTGAAATCGGATTACTTATCCATGTGATTAAATGCCTCCAGAGTTGGCACCTTTGATAACATAGGCATATCTTTGTCATGAATGGTAAGATGGATGTTGTGGTGGCCTGCAGTGCTGGAGTAATGACAAGGCTATCATTAAGGATATGCTGGAAGTTGCATCATCATTTTATAATGTGCAGGCCGAGGAAATGAGACTGGAAGAGCCAAGCTATATATCAGCGTTCATCACTGATACATAACTGGCCTTTCAGTTCTGAGCCTTTATTAACTGTCTTAAAATATCGATCAGAGATTATTGCTCCTTTTAAACTAGAGATCTCTGTGTGTGGTGGACTTGGAGGGACCAGGGTGTTGCCAGCATGTGATGTTTCCCTCACTGCTGTAACCCTCTTTTTTTTTTTTTTCTTCCAAATTATATTTTCCAGGTCATTTAGTTTCACAGGTCAGCATTTTGGAAATAATGTGGGTGTAAAAAGTTATTTTGATTGTAGCCATAAGACCAGGATCTGTGCAGAAACAGCCTGGTCCTTCCTCGGTGTGGGTCCTGGGGACCAAGAGAGTTCTCAGCCCACCTTTTCCAGGGCTTTCCCAAGTCACAAATCATGGTACCTTGGGAAGATTTTTCATGTGAGGTTTGGGTGGAGGACGCCCACTGGGACCTCACCAGGGGATGGCCACCTCCTGCACACCTCCTGATGCCCAGCTGACAGCACACCCAGCATGGTAGCCGGGGGGCAAGAGAAGCACCAAACGGCTGAGGTAAAATGAAGCTCAGGAGCTTTGTGATTAGTTTAAAAAAAAAAAAAAATAAATAAACTATCAAACTGCAGTGCCAGTACTGCTGATTTCCTTTCATCCCCTCCCTGGCCTCATCCCAAGGACATGGACGCGGGCGGGGTCCATTTTGCAAAGGAGGGCATCAGCAGTGTGGGTCCTGGCCACTGCGAGCTGTGTGGCTCACGCACAGGAGGCCACTGCGAGGAGGAGGAGGAGGAGGAGGAACTGATTCATTCCCCGAGGGCTGTTTATGCTTTCAGCTCTTTTCTCAGGCTGAAGAAACTGGGTGTCGCTCGCCCATGACATCTGCAGCTCCACCGCAGCTGCGTTCTTTCATTTTCTCACTCCACAATTCCTGGAAATCTCTGCTTTCCCTGAGCATGGCTGGTCCATGTGCATGACAGCTGAACTATCCACAGGATTTAAGAGTCCCTGATTACTCCTCATACAATGGACCTGAACAGCTTCGTCATTATCGCCTATTCCAGAAAGGCCACATGCCCATTTTTATATGCACATGTATATCTCAACACAAATTTGCCAATAACATGTATGCTTACTGGTCACTAAATAATGCACCTTGAGCTTCAGGGGTGTTTAACAGTTTTCAAATCCCTCTGAAATTGCTCAGAACTGGGGACACCTATTTTCCCAGATCAAAACCCTCTTATGCTGACAGCCTCCTTGGACCAAAACCTGTATTGCAAACACCCTGAACAGGGATCTAAAGTAATGCTGCCGATAGAAACTTAATTATAACAGGGTGTTTGCAGAAACACGAGACACTTAGCAGTTGTTTTCTATTGTTCTTTCCTTGGTTACACATTTATTTTAAGTCTCTCATCAGTTATTTGGCATTCAGAATGGTGTCACTACAGTTCGCTAAGAACAGTTGTTTGCAGTACTAAGTGTACAAAATCAGTTGCACAGTTTGATCCAGAGCTTTAAAAAAAAAGCTCCTAAATGTAACAGGAGAAAACAAATGGCTAGAAGAGGTCAGATAATGACAGTAAAAAAAAAAATGTTGGTTTTTTTTTTGCTTTAAGAGACTTTTCAAAAGGTTACAGTTGTAGCAAACATAATTTATTTAGCCAAAGGAGGCCCACCAAGAAAAAAAGTAGACTTTCTTTTTCTGTGTACCAGTCTTCAGCATAATTTTGCCCTTACTGTAACCTCTGCAGCTTGAAGAGCTGCTGTCAGATTAGAAATCATATTGAAAAGATGTTTTACCAACATTGCAAATAGCAGATTATTAAAATGGAAAAGGAGTAATGCAAATCTTGAACCTGCCAAGTGTGCTTCACACACTTGACGCTATGCATATGATTTTAAGCACTAAGTTTGTAGGGATGGCTTTTATGAGGAAATTTAACCAAGTAAATCTTTGCAGATTCTGGCTTCACAGGGTTTTCCTCTTGTTTGTTACAACTTCCAAGATAATTTTTTTTTTTCTTGTTTACAACAATGAGCTTAGTTGCTGTTGTTGACCATCAAGTTCTGTGAGAGATTATTTTTTAGGAAAAATAGATTCTCACCAGGAGGCTGAGTTGCACCATTCATCCCTTTAAAGGAAATATTTCACTTGTGTTTTAAATTAAAAATCAGTAGAATATGTTTCCTTAACAATTTAGCATTTATAGAAATAGTTCCATTGTTTTTAAAGTGAGAAAACAAAATAAAACTTGTTTACAGTGCATGAATCTAAATGTAAATTTTGCTCAAGTATAGGAAGATTTTATAAAGGCTTCTAACCCGTACAAGGACATCGGTTAAAAAGAGTTATCATTCACTGTAAAAATAAAAAGCTGCAACTGGGGGTTATGAATGGACTGATAAACGAATTTTTTTTTCCTATTTCTTTTCTTCTACCTTCCAGGTTTATGACAGACCACAAAAGCATTCTGCTCTGCACTATGATCCGGGTCTCCAACAAGACTTCACCAGTGACACCTTAAAATCTAAGCACCAGCAGAAAAGCAGCAACCAGCACCATCTTGACTGGTCAGCAAGCTCCGATACTGGATCCGCTTCTCAAAGTTGCTTCATCAACACAGAACCCAGTAGAGAAGCAGTGAGCACCACCAAGGTCCCCACTCCGGAGCCGGGAGTTTCCTTCAGCAAATCCCAAGCAAAGAAGTCCTGTGCCAGCAGCACATGGGGGCAGCTGTCTGCCAACAGTAAAGAGCTTGCCATTTGCAGTGCAGTCCCATCGCCCAACAACATCAGCACAGCCACCCAACCAAGCAGCACCTCCGAGTGCAATGGACTTTTGCCTCTCGGTGATCAAGAGGGAGGTGTGCAGCTGGAGGTCCCCGATCAGCCCACCGGGAGTACAAAGAAGAAGTCCAGCAAAAAGGACTTGATAAGTCAAACCATCCAAACCGCAGACATCGATTGGGTGAAGAGTGCTCAGAAAGCATTTGACAGTAAATCCCATGACAGCATGGAAGGGAAAAAGGAGTCTTACTCAATGGACAGTGTTTTGGATACATCACCCTTGAAGCAGATTCCCACTTCTGCTAGCAGTTGTGAAAGTGACACCAGTCACGTACGAATTACTATCCCAATAAAGTCTCCAACAACAGATACATCTGGCCACAAAAGGAAAAAAAGGCAATCCACCAAATCTTCCATCGAGAAAACTATCCAGGAGAAAAGCCTCCCTTCTGGACTTGCTATGAGCAGTGAAGTAGCAAACAGGACTAGCTCTCAAACAGAGGGGAGTAAAAAAGATCTTCGAGCCACAAAACCAGGGAAAGTGATTGAAAATGAGTCCTCCTTAGTAGCTATTGACAGCGGTGTGCTCACTGACAAATCTTCCCCTAACAGTGCCACCAGACTCAGAAAATCTGTAACTGTGACATCCACTCTTCTACCCACTGATCTTCCCACAACTGGCAAATTATCTGAGGTCCAACACCCCAAACATGCAGCTAAGCGGCGATGGACCTGCAGCAAACCTAAATCTATCCTTCGGGAGACCTCCATGACAACGTCTGAGAAGCTGATGGTGGAGCCCCCTTCAGCCTATCCCATCACACCATCTAGCCCTCTGTATACCAATACAGACAGTCTTACTGTGATCACACCTGTCAAGAAAAAAAGAGGACGACCAAAGAAACAGCCTTTGCTCACTGTTGAAACCATTCATGAGGGAACCTCCACCAGCCCAGTGAGTCCAATCAGTCGTGAATTTCCAGGAACAAAGAAAAGGAAGAGGAGACGGAATCTGGCCAAGTTGGCCCAGATGGTCCCAGGAGAGGACAAGTCCATCAGTGAACTCAAGTTTCACAAAAAGGTTGGGAAGCTTGGGGTCTTGGATAAGAAGACCATCAAGACCATTAATAAAATGAAGACCCTCAAGAGGAAGAATATTCTCAATCAGATCTTGTCCTCCTGCTCCAGCAGCATAGCTCTGAAAGCAAAAGTCCAGCCACCATCTAGTGCTGGGCCAACGACCATTGATGCCAGACTAGGGAAGCAGATCAATGTCAGCAAAAGGGGGACTATCTACATTGGTAAAAAACGGGGCAGAAAGCCAAGAGCAGAGCTGCAGCCTCAGCCAGAAGAACCTAAGACAGCCATCAAGCACTCAAGGCCTGTTTCCAGCCAGCCAGAAAACCCAGCAGTGCCTTCCAACCTGCAGTCACTTGTGGCATCGTCACCAGCAGCTATTCATCCGCTTTCAACACAGTTAGTGGGGACTAATGGCAACCTTAGCCCTGCAAGCACTGAAACAAATTTTTCAGAGTTAAAAACTATGCCAAATCTTCAACCTATCAGTGCTCTTCCTACAAAAACCCAGAAAGGAATGCACAGTGGAACTTGGAAGCTGTCTCCACCCAGGTTAATGGCTAACTCACCTTCCCACCTCTGCGAAATAGGTTCTCTGAAAGAAGTCACACTGTCGCCGGTGAGTGAGTCTCACAGCGAGGAAACCATACCGAGCGACAGTGGGATAGGTACAGACAACAACAGCACTTCTGACCAAGCCGAGAAAAGCTCAGAATCCCGCCGGAGATACTCCTTTGATTTCTGCACCCTGGACAATCCAGAGGCTATCCCATCTGACACCAGCACAAAGAACAGGCATGGTCACAGGCAGAAACATCTCATTGTGGATAATTTTCTCTCTCATGAGAGTATTAAAAAGCCAAAGCACAAGAGGAAAAGGAAAAGCCTGCAGAACAGAGATGACCTCCAGTTTCTGGCAGACCTTGAGGAACTCATCAATAAGTTTCAAGTGTTTAGGATTTCCCATAGAAGTTACACATTTTATCATGAAAATCCATATCCCAGCATCTTCAGGATTAATTTTGATCACTACTACCCTGTGCCATATATCCAGTATGACCCATTGCTCTATCTTCGCAGGACCTCTGACATGAAGTCTAAGAAGAAGCGTGGTAGACCTGCCAAAACCAATGACACCATGACAAAGGTGCCTTTTTTACAAGGGTTCGGTTACCCTATTCCCAGTGGGAGTTACTATGCACCCTATGGAATGCCTTACACATCAATGCCTATGATGAATCTTGGTTACTATGGTCAGTATCCAGCTCCTTTGTACCTGTCTCACACGCTCGGAGCGGCTTCCCCATTTATGAGACCTACCGTGCCCCCACCCCAATTCCATGCAAGCTCTCATATGAAGATGTCCACCACTGCCAAGCATAAAGTGAAGCACGGAGTGCACCTACAAACACCTGTGGGAATGGGCCTTGGAGACATGCAGTCCTCTTTGGCTCCTCCAAAGGTTGGAGGAGCAAGCCTTTCAAGTGGCCGACTTCACAAAAGGAAACACAAACATAAGCACAAGCATAAGGATGAGCGGATATTGGGGACACATGAAGACCTGAGTGGACTCTTTGCTAGCAAGTCCACGGGCTTCTCCAGCCATGCGATCAATGAAAGGCTAAGCGGCTCAGATAAAGACCTCTCCTTGCTCAATGAGAAAAGCAAGCATAAGGAGAAGCAGAAGCACCAGCATTGTGAAACCGGACACAAAGGCTCAAAGAGTAACTTTGAAGTGGATACGCTGTCTACGTTATCACTTTCTGATGCCCAGCAGTGGACACAGAGTAAAGATAAAAGTGACTCAAGCAATGATCCCATTGACTCTTGCACAAAGAGATACTCTGGTAATACTGAGAGTAATGGAAGGTCAGAGTCCCTGGACATGTTTGGTGAAATGAATTCCTCAAGTGAGAAGCGGGACAATGATGTAAGTGGGAATAAAAGAAGAAGCTTTGAAGGGTTTGGAACTTACAGGGAAAAGGACATTCAGCCCTTCAGGACAAATAGGAAGGACAGAAGTACTTATGATTCTTCAGCCTCTCCAGGTAAGCTCTGCTGTATTCTGTTTTACCTTACTGCATTTAAATTTTAATTCTGAACAAAGAGGGTCTTGCCATGTACAGCAAATATATTTATGAGTCAATAAATTCTCTGGCTTTTTGTAATTGACTCCCATTCTGCATCCAAACTTTGGGAAGATCGACAAGCAATTTGGCCATGCATTAAGCCAAAACCTTTAAAAGTCTTTGAGTTGTTACACAACATTTTTATAAATATTTGTCCTGCCTTTGCCTATCTCTCAGAGCTTGTTGCACTTCCTCCAAAAATCTCGCTGTTGCATTCTGCAACAGCAGCAATTATAAAACCTGTTGGCAAGGTAGGCATGGTGGTAGTCATTGCCCAGCATTTGGGAGAACAGCCACGGTACTGAGCAGAGAGTCTCTGCTCTGGCCCACAAAGCGTACAAAAGTCATTTGTTGATGGGATGGACCAGATGCGTGGGAAGTTGTGGAGCTGGGCAGTGTCCCATGACTGGTGTGGTGTACTGTTGATCCAGAGGGACCCATCACGGTGATAGCTGGGCTGAATATGTGGAGACCCTGGGTACAATCCTAGTGTAAATCTGTCACTTCCAGTCGGAAGGTGTCATAT
>VZTV01068037.1:0-16885 GCA_013400875.1 Anhinga rufa
TTGGGGGAAAGGGGTGGAACAGAAGGACTGAGAGCTGGCTATCAGGGTTAGATGGCAGAAATGAGGCAACAGCAACTCTTCATTAAATCATTCCAAGGTTTGCTCTGAGCCTGGCACAGACTGATGTATGAAATGGGGAAACTGTAACTGGTTGCTGCTATTCCCCCAGGCCTACAGGCTGAGCAGATCTTGTCCAGAAAAGGTTCTCATTGAAGGCAGTAATTATCTGATAATTAAATGATGCTATTGCATATGGTAGATTTCCAAAGTGGGATTGTCCTGGATTAATATAAGCCTGTATATAAAGAAGGTGAGCAAAATCTTGCCCTAAGATTTCCATGCTTTTTTTTCCTGAGTGCTTTCTGTAACATAAAGCCAATGTTAAATTAAACTATAAAGTGAAAACTATCAGCTATTTGGCAGTGGTTCAGGCAAGAAATACTTCTTAAAAACAAATTATATTATAGGCATGAAACATCTTTTCTGAGCAGCCATGTTCAAGGAAAAACAATAGTTGTAAAGCTAATAGTAATTGCATAAGAGGCAAAACAGCATGTACGGCTAAGGGTTCAGTGTGAGTAAACTTTGGAAGCTGTCATGTTAGATCTAGTGTTTGAGGAGTGTTAATAAGATATTAAGAACCACCAGAAAACTCCTTCTTCATCTGTAATTTTTCCATTGCCTTCCTGGAATAATTTTTCTTTGCAGCAGCAATATCGGAAGCACTTGCGCAGGTTAGTCTACAGACCAAGACATGTTAAGATTCAGGCTAGCAATTATTTTTGAACACAGAATGTAAATTTTCTCAAGGCAATGAGATGTTCAAAAGCTGGCCTCAACCTGCCATTAGAACATTTTTGGATGTTTTCTAATTTTTACTTATTGCAGAAAGCAAGTAAAATTTGCATTAAGGAGCCATACTATGTTTCCTTTTGTGTCCTTTCTGCATAAATAGTGCATCTAACTGATCTTCCAAAATTTAATTTTTTTTTAACTTTTGTGTCTATGGTTCTTTTGTCACTCTGAAATATTGACAGGATTTCCACTATTGCTGCATTATTTTTACCTTTGTGAAAATCTGTGTGTACAGTGGGGGGCAGGGTGTGATCAGGAGATTTAAGGTACTGTCCCGCTGGGGTCTGAATCAGTGTGTGGAAAATTCTTTCCAGTCTGAGGACTTAGATGAAATGTTTTCCCTAAGGCCAGAAGCCTTTCAGTGATGGGTCAGTTCTAAAGATGAGTCATTGGGGTTGAGAAAAGGCTGACCAAGGAACAGCCAAACGCAGAAGTGTGTAAAGAGTGATGACAATTTGGGTTAAGAAATTAAGAACGTACTTTTCTCCAACACAAAATGATTCCCAAAAAAGCAACACTAAAAATAAAACACAAGCTTTCTCAAGAGGTTTATTCTGCTGTTCCTATCCAAAACAAAGTAGGTATGTTGCTACTGAATAAAACCTATTTTTCCTACATTCTCCAGTGCAGCTTTAGATTCCCAATCAATATAGCCCATGTTCAGAAAAGGTATAATTTCTTCAGGTGTTGGCCATAGTTGCTTTCTTCCTTATCATCTGTGGAGCACAATCCTACTTCAAAGAGACAAAAGTAGCCCTCTGCAAGCCATGGGGTACATTCTTGCAGTTTCCTCTCTGTCGTCATGCAGAATTTATGAAGGCCTTGTCTTTTGTACTCTGATGTGATAGGATATGGGGTATGGCCAGGTTTTCAGAGTATTCTGCAAAGCCTGTGCCCATGGCCCCCAGCCTGCAAGGTGCCTGTTGATAACCCATGTTGGCTGCACCAAGGGGGAAATGGGATGAGGGCAGGAGGCCTGAGCTCTGCTCCCTAGTGACAACAAAACTCCATCAAAATTCTACAATCAAATTAAATACACCTCCCGTTTATACTCAAATTGTTGTTCACGTGGATTGCAATGGCAATTGAATGATTCTCACTGAAAGCCTTCCTTTCACTCAGCCATCTTGTTAAAAGTCAAAATGCTTGTCTTATGGATCAGAAAAGCCTGCAGTTGGATATTCATCAAAGCATACTTTCACAGCTCTGGTAGGAGCAGAGGTCAGAGGACTCCAGAAGAGCTTTCCTGACCATCCAGAGGTCTGGATAGAAGAGGGATGTGGATTGTAAAGAGGAGGGGGGTCTGAGTTGTGCTCAGCCCTCTGTCAGAGAAATGATGGTTTCCCAGGAGATTTAGGGAGATGAATTAAACTGTCTATATTCTGAACTTCATTTTAAGACTACTTCCTGATAGTCTATTTTTGCTTGTAGAGTGAATCTGTACAATTAATTTTGGTGCAATATTTTTTGTTGCTCTTTTTTCACTAGTGTACCTTAAAAAAACTAGCCCTGTAATAAATAACAGCTCAGTAAGCCCTGAACTCCCTGTCAGTGAATCTCTTTTAGTGCCACCCGATTCATTTCTAAGGCTCCAGTTTCTCATTGTGGCTTATTATTTCATTTTACTGTTCTGAAAGATGATGTAGGTAATTGCACTGGTCCCTTAGCTAACTACAGATTCTTTTTAGTTTCTTAATAATAATGAAATTGCCATAGATGCCTTATAATATTTTTCTTCAGAAATAAAACATTTAAGTAGAGGTTCACACAAAGTAATCCTGGACTGCCCTGTGGCAACAATTATAATGAAAATACAACTGTTTGATTATATAATTGAAATTGCTTCCATTTGATTAGCTTGGATCCCTTCCATGGCCATACCCCTCTTTTTGAATAACTCAGCCTTTGTACTCTGTGCTGCAGGAACATTAATGTAGATGCAGCCATGGGCTGAAAAATACACGCCTGTTTCAATCCACAGGTAAAGAAAACACTCGACTGTAATGCTAATTGAAAAAATCTGGTTCGTGTGTAATTGTATGGCTGCACAGTCCTGCTAGAAATACAGGGCCGGTGCTTTAAAAAAACAAGACAGTGAAGAGCTCAAGTCCCTCCACTCCACCAATGACCAGTCTAACAGCATGCTCACTGAGTCACGCTCACCCTTGCTCATGGGTGATTTTTACTCTTGTGCATATTTATCATCAAAATAGGTCTAGAGATGATCCTGAGAGCTCATCTTGTCTATTACTCTGTCCAAATGGCAGAAAATGTGGGCTGCCTGGATTCCTTTTAGATCTGCTGCGAGAACACTGGTATGGTATAGTATGGCATGGCATGACATGGCATGTCCCCTGACAGGGCACCAGAGACAGCCATCTGCTTTGTGCACCCCAGGGAGGTTTAAGAAAGAGAGAAACACAATATATTAACTTCTGGGAAGACTGAGGCATTGCTGGCACTGGAGCGCTTTCCTGGTGAAGCCCAACTGGACGTTACATGCCTCCTCAACAGCTGTGTGGTGAAATGTGGTGGTGAAAGCATGTAAGGTTTAGATATAGGGGCCTGAAATGCCAATTTGGCATATATAACTCACCCAAAATAATCCCTGGGAGTAGTACCAGAGGGCAATTGGTATTCTTTTACCACAATATGAGCAAGCTCAGAAGCTGTGAAAGGGCATGGCATGTAGAGAGTAACTGATTATTTAATTTACACAGTTTGTAATCAAGTTGGGTTTATCTGGTAGCAGAAACATAAAGCAGATCTAAATATTGCTAGAAATGCAGAGAAGAAATAAAATAAATTTGACAGTATAATTACAGTTTCCTTTTATGATTCCATCAACGTTATTTAAGTGCACATGAACCTGTGCTTTTACAAAAAAAGCTTTATGAAAATCCCAAATTGTATTGAAATTCTGGAGAATGAGGGAAGAAAAGTCAAATTCCACATTTTGATTGTTTTATAGTGAATACACACAGAGTCCTATTGTAGTGCACTGCATACAAAGCATGACATTCAATTAAAGTGTTGGTTAATGATTTCTTCATTTAGTGACAATCATGTAAACAGCAAAGTTGGAACATAACAAATTAAGAAAAGGACTGTGGAATAAATTTCAATTCAGGTTGAAAGCTAATGAATTGAAATGTCAACTCAATCGTTTAAAAAATTAGAATTCAATAGTTTAAATCATTTAATCATTTTTATAATTATTTTGTGACATGGAAGGAGCAAAGGGTCAAAATACAAAACTGCGAGCATATTTTGGCTAATGTGAATATTGGAATGAACAGTTTAGTTGCATTTCACCTGGAGTACATTAGCAACTTTCACAATGATTATTTTTCTTGCTTTCAAGGAAATTAAATAATCAACCAGCCAAGACAGTTCTAAAACAAGCAATTGACCTGTCACAGGATAGAGGGAATTGATTATTCTATAGTCTTCATTTCACTTTACTAAATACTTATCAGAGCAGACTTTCAGAGGTGTCTAAAGGTTAGCTCAGCCATTTTGAACTTCCGCCTCAAGGCTGTGAGTACATTCAGTTACCACTGAACTTTATAAAAGCGAGCCATGGTTGATTAAGCATCAACCCTTGATCACCTTCAGACAGTGGATGCTATGTAGCACAGCTGTCTCTGTTGAGGTGGGACAGGAAGAATGTGTCAGAAGCACCTAAGTCCTTTGCTTTAGAAACACAAATATTAACACTTTACAGCCATGCTATGAAGTACAAATATGCCAAACTGCTACAAGAGTCACTGGGTTGCTTATTTCATGGTTACTATCTCCTAAATATGACAGATGACTAATGGAGAAATGAAAGGGTTGGCTAATCTTCAGTGCAAGAGTATGAGAGAAAGACCATGTCAGCAGGCTGAACAATTATGATGTGGTGATGGTTTCCTGATGTTATGCTCAGTAAAAGCTGAAACTCTATTTTTAGAGAGGACATTGATACCACGGCAAAACTGCTAGAAGCTTATTTGTGCTTTGTCAAAAGCATGGGGAGAATTTATTTTTGGTAGGTGCCTGTACAAGAAGAGAGGGCCAGCCACAGTGGGATTTGCTTGGTCTGTGCTCTGTGTGCCGGACTTCCAGAGAATCCAGAGGGAGCTCTGTGAGGGGCTGATTGTCCAGATGAGCCTTTTCCCTGTTAGGGCTCTCTGTGTCCTCCAGTATTTACAGAATAAACACCAGAGAACTTCAAAACCATACTTTGGTTTTGTTCTGTTCGTTTTTTTTTTTTTTTTTTCAGATAATTAGACTATTTTCTAAGTAATATGATTTCTGACTACAGTATTTAGTGCTGGTGGTGATACTGGATTTTTGTTAATAGTGGACAGCAGGGAAAATAGTTCGCTTGCTTCTTGGGTACTGTATGTTATAATTAAGGATATAACCACACAAAATAATCATCCTTAAGGACAATTGGGTAAAGCCAGGCTGGTAGCATCAGTACCCAAGCATGGGAAAGCAGAAATGACCACCTGAGACAGCAAATAAGATGAACAATCTGAAAGTCTATCAGATACTACTCCATGTGCCATCCCTCAGCCGCAGACAGTCTCCAGTGTCCCAGAAGAAAATTAAATTCTATTGTACAAACCCACACTGACCAGTAGTCCCAGAGCAGCTTGTATTTGTCTTGCTGTGGTCAGCTTTTGGTAAATCATGTATCTTCAACAAATGCTTGTGACATGTGACAGTTTACAGACCGCACCCAGGAATGACAGGAATTACAGATGGAAAGGAACTGTTAACTTTGGCCCCATGGGACTCCTCTCCGCTTCATATTTTAATGCAATGTGCAGTTGGCCCATTCCAGATGATCTGATATAGATGTTACTGTCACTTTCCCTCTTAGTCAGAAGAGCTCATCAGTGACAATGGAATAGATTATGTTGCTGCCAATAGGAGAAATGCCTGCTGAAAATCTGAACCACAACTCTATAGGTTCTTTTGAAGGAAAACGACTTAATTATAAGGCTAGAAAATTACCATGGAATAATTAATATGCTTGGTATTTACACTTAGGAAAGTGATTGTAATGCATAAAATACAGTATTAAATTGGAATTAGCTACACTTATATCAGTTACTAAGATAGCCGCCCTCCATACCACCTCTTGTGGGACCTCTCCAACATCTGTTTGTAAAAATGAAACCAAATCAGCCCACAGTTTCTGCATGATCTAATTGTAAATCTCCAGTAACTTCTTGGGCTCTATCCAAAACAACATGAGTTCCAATTTTTCCAGTTTTTCCTTATGCTGGGAAGTCAACCACCCATGTTATTACTGGGAAACATGACCCTGTGTTATGTTCCCTCACCGAGGTCCTTGAGTCAATAATCCCAGCAGTGCCTCAGCTTTTTTAGAAGTCCTGTTCTCTTCTTTCAACATGCTTTATTCTCGACACAGTGCCAAATGTTACAACAAGTTTTTAGACGTGCCAGAGTTATGATAATTAATACTAAGAGAGTTGTAGAAAGGATGTAAAAGCTCATACTTCAGGGTTTCAAACACTTTCCCACTCTTAGAGATTAAGATGAACCCATCAAGGGGGGTAGATTATTCCCTTTTTGCCAAAAAAAAAAGAGATTTCTTGTGCTTTTGTCAAGGTATCTGGTTCTGGCTGCTATCAGAGACAGGAAACCGGATTAGGTGGATTCTAGCTCTGATCTAGTCTGGCAATTCAGATGCTGGAAAAAAATAAGGGGGACAGGCTTGTTCTGTCACTAGCTTGTGTTTTTTATGCACACTAGCACAGAGATGGCCACAGCAGCTGCTTCCACAGAAAGGAAACGGCAGAGCAAGGCTGTACCAGGCCATCAAGATTTCCAAAATGAAACTTTCAGTTTCACTTCAAAGTGTGCAGACCAGTACTTCTGAATTCCCATTTTAGCCATGTTTTGCATATTTAAAAGGTTTCACTCAGAAGACAACAACTAGAAGTTATTCTTTGAGAAAACAAACCCCAGCTGGGTTTTGCACAAGTCAAGATCCTGTACTCCTTTTCCTCAGCCATAGCTGTGATGTTCTTTTTCTGAAACCCCTGGTGTCTGCCCATGCAGGAGTCAGGGTGATATTCCCTCACCAGGAATTTGCTGCCTTCAGAAACAGGGTTAATATATATTTCCACCTTCTGCCTGTCTTGCCAAGCATCAAGCCCCAGAGCAGGTCCTGGTGAGGATGCTGCCCTTCACCAGGTTTTGATGATAAAGCAACCCGGCATGCCACGCTGGCTCACGCCCTGGTCCTGGGTGCCATGTGGCGTGGAGGGACTCTCCATCATGGGCCGAGGTGGGTTAATCTCTTTGGAAGACTTCCATTTTATTAGAGGGCGAGTTCCAACAGTTTTTCAGCATTGAGAAAGAGGTTGTGACCCTCTGACAAAATTTTGGCTGCAAAATGAAATTTCCTCTCCATGCAGGAAACCACCAGAGAGAATATTTCTATAATACTTCCATTCAAATAAATCCAGGTATTCCAGTAATTGTATGGTCTCCAGTAAAAATATCAAATAAACCTGTCATAGACTTTTCTCCCAGATGCTTAGATACCGTCTCCTTTCACTGCTTACCCATGTAACACAGCCTGAAACGCTAATGGACATCCAAGGTTACGCTCCTGCGGTTCAGGCTCTGTGGCTTGTCCTGGAAGGAGACAATGGTTTCACTATGCTCCAGGGTCTGCAGCTCGGCAGCACTCCTGCTTGCTCAGTAAATGAGGTCAGAGCACCACTCTCTGCTAATACCTTGGTTAACACAGCCTCTCAGAGAAAGCAGTTTCAGTGTGATGCAATCAAAGCTCATAACTATGTAATTTATTAACTTGCTTTGTAAGGCAAAAATGGCACGGCATAGAAAAGGTGTACTCCATAAGGAACATACAGCAGCCACAACAGTGTAACTGTCTAATAAAATGTTTGTGCTGTTGGAAAGGTTTGCTGCAGAGCAAGACAAAAGATCAATAAAATGTAAAAACCTTTACTTGGAAGCCTTCTGTCTTAAGAGGAGACAGGTCTGCTTAGCCAGTGTGTGGAGGGCACATATTCTCATGGCTGCCTTTGTACTAAGCCTCAGATATGACTGCTTCTGCTCCCTTCAGGTCTGCAAAAGTTTCTCTTCACCCATGCCAAGGCCTTTCAGTGTCACCCCTTGATAGAGCTGTCTTTTGATACAGGAACATTTAAATGACTGTTGGTCCTTTACTTCAATTTGCCTCCACAGCAGACCTCTCTGCTCATCCGCCCAGCTGTAGAAAGGCATTTTTAGCCTTTTACATGCAGCTCACAGCCTCAGCACAGCACCATAGACTCAAGCCCCCCAAACATTTTAAACAAACCAGAGATGAAACACTAACACAAGTAGTAAATCTCAAAGACAGCTCAGTGATAGCATGTGCCGCTTTAGCTATGACATACAGTAGCTTAAAAAATTAGAATTAGTTACGAATAGTAGATTTCTCATACTGCCAGACTGTATCATTTATCTTACATAATTTACTATATCATTTTCTCTTATAAACAGCTCAGAAGCCCAAGACTCAGTTAAAAAACAAAAGAAAACAAAACAAAAACCAGAAATGGATTTAACATTTAACTGTTCCAGGGGGACCAAACTTTTTCCTGGTACAAGTGAATGAGTTTGACCCACTCTGTGCAATTCCCATCAGCTTTAATAGACTTTCCTCAGGGCTGGGCTCCACCCAATCTGTTTTTTAGCTCTTATCTGGATGACACTCTATTAAAATTAGAGTACCTTGACCTCCACTGGCAAGAGACAAAAGCCTGATGTATTTTTCTTACTAATTGGCACATCCATAATGACTTCCATTTTAATGCAAGCACTTTGGAAATATGAATTGATGGGTGGCAAAGTTCATTGATTAGAGCTTGTCTATAGGCACCTTTCCTTCTGGTACAGTTTTTGCACATAATCACTCAGCAGTAGCTTACTCATCAAAGAGAAATCCAGAAACATACGGCTGAACATCTACATGCAGGAAACATTTATCCAACCACATACTTGAGCATTAATTTTACATACAGGAAGAAGGATTTCCCTTTTGATGGTGATAGTTCCTGTAACAAAGAGATGGAACGGTCTGAATAGTTTATACTATTTATTATTACGAAATGGGCAGGAGAAATTGAGTGACCTTCTGGGTTAATAAGAATTTTGAGCAATGGCTTCATTGAGATATAATTCAGTGTTCAGGAGGCATAAGTCCTATATCTTAATTAATAATATATAGATATTTTAAAATAATATTTTAGGAGTATTAAATCTATTATCACAATAAGACACTCCAGAGTGTGAGCTACTGTGAATTAATTCACACCTAGTTGTATGGATGGCTCTTAGCCCTTTGGCCCCATACTTGACAATATGCTAAGCTTGAATTAATGCACTGTAATTCACAGTTTGTCATGTCTTATTGCTGAAGCATATCCCTGAAGTGGCTTCACCCATACATAGGCTGGCTTCACANCATACATAGGCTGGCTTCACACTTTCTCATAGAAGAATGGCTTCAGCTCTTCCCAGTCACAGCTACTTCCAGCACTGTGACCTCTGAGAAAGGCGTCACATTTCCCTCTGCCATCAGCTGGCATTCCCCATTCACAGAACTATATTTAGTTATATATACTTATATATAATTTATTATATATATAATGTATTATATATATTACATATCACAATATATATTTATAAAATATATTCATATATATATAGTTATATATATTTATATATATAAGAACTGCCATTATAGCCTCAGTACCTGATGTGAAACACACAGCTCAGGAGCACGTCTTCCTGAAAAAAAATAAAGTACATTCAGCTTCCTTGCATCCAAACATGGATATGCTGTTTGGAAAACCACAGACTTGTTGAGAAACACCTTACTTACTATAACTTGAGTGAGCTGTGGAGTGAAATGCTGTATTGCATCAGCATGGTACTGGCAAATATGAGGGCTCACATACAGTGGAGAATAAGATTTCTCTTCCATTCTTGCTGAACAGAAATAATTCTGAATAAACCATCCAAGACAGACAGTGACTCATCCACTGCAGAAATTGCTCAAGAGAACTTCATTTCAGTGCGTGGGAAAATACTACCCCTGTAATATTGCTGCAGACTGCATCATCTTGATTTACCCTTGTTCTAGAAGTGCAAGCATTATTTGTTGCATCCACCTGGATGGTGGCCTCACATAACCTGCTTAGTTTCTTGCTTATTCACTTGTTTGGTCAGCTGGCTGACTGTTTTCCAGATGCATTGATCCCATTTGACATTCCCAATTTGGAGCCTTATGTGGGAATACCAGAGCTGCTCTGGCACTCCAAAAGAGTAGAAAGACCCCCAGTTTTATAGTGAGCCCTCAGAAAAACAGCGGAGGTGATGAAGTTTGGGAAGTCATAAAAAAAAAGAAAAAAATAAAAAAAAACATGTAAAAGTGAAAAACTTGATAGGCGTGGTGATAAATCTGAATAAATAAATGAGAGTTGCTGCAAGACATGGAGGTAGTAGTTTTGCTGAGCTATGTTGGAAGAAAGCCCTGATTGTGTGCCAAAGCAAGAGAGCAGCTGTGAGACGCTGGGTGTGGGTACTCAGCAGTAATCTGTTTTAACCCTGTACATAATGATATCATGCAACGTCCAGCCCATGCCCAGTAAGTGGTAAAGCACACTAACTAGGTGCCACACAGGCATAAAATATGCATAACCTGTTTCTTTTGTTTTGCAGTAATCCACATGAAGACAGTACTCATTCCATCTCATTCCATCTCAGGAACCATGAAAAGATGAGGCTGAAGCCTTGGTGTGATCAAAACCTCTCTCCAGACCAGGTCACAGGGCTGTATTCTTTCCTAGTGTCATCTTAGTGCTCTTCTCAACATTTACCTTGCATAAATCACCAAAGCTACCCTTCAGTGTCAGAGTGAAGTCAGCTAGAAAGTTGTAAAATACAACTACAACAACAGAGTCTATTGAGCTGCAAATTCTACAGAAATGTGTGTTTTCCCAGAAAAAATCTAGAAGATTTGAGTGGAATTATTCAAATATAAGGCCATTCCCAACGTTGTCAGCTCTGGGTTTTTTTCCCAGTTAAGATCTGTTTTCAAATATGGGTTCCCAAAATAATTTATCAGCACCTTAATACAGATGGCACTTTTTTCCCTTACCTGCTATAGATGTCACCTATTCAGAAAACAAAGACCTGTTTTGTTAACAAAATTAACTATGTATTTAGGAAGATGGTATCAGGTATTTTGGTTTAAAAATGTTGTCAACATTGTTTTTGTTTCAAGGCACACCTCTGGTAATACAGCATGCATATACAAAAGCTGATGACTATATACATCTTGTCTGAATATATACAGAAGTTCAATATTTCTATTTACAGGGTAAAGTAATGGAGTCAGTCTGATCTGAGAGAGGTTCTGCATGCAATTTGAGGGAATCTATGTTTAATTTAATAGGTCATGTATCTGTCTCGAGTGGGGATTACAGTATCTGGTTTAAAGTGATCTACAGTATCAGGCTTATTATGTAGCTTTTATTTTTAGCAAGGAATGGATTTAACAGTTGACACTCCTACTTAAGTATAAAATACATCAAATTTACAACCCAGGCCAGCCTGCTGGCTGTACTAGACATACCAGTTTACAAACAACCTTGGGACTTCCTCTCCTCGAGTAGCATGGGGCAGTGTGAAGTGGCAGGCTGGAGGCATAAAATCATCAAGATCCTGCAGCAACCTGGGCTGATCTATGGAGCTGTGTTGGTGAGGTTGTAAAGCTGATTGGAGGGAGGGTTGATCACTGCTCTGGGAAAAGTCACAGAGCAAAATGGTAGAGGGAATCCAGACTGAAAAATAGTTCATGTTCGAATGCTCTGAAAAAGTATGTCGCACACTCTGCTTTATACTTGATGAGTGCTAATACAGCCAGACAGTGGGACCAGCATAGCTAGTCTGCAGTGAAGTAGAGAAAAACAAACAAGCAATAAAGAAATAACATGAGCATAAGATTTCTCAGGGCTGAAGGGGATTATATAAATGGTTGCAACGCATGCTGAGGCAGAATGAGGGTTTTTACACGATACTGTTGTTGCCAGTTGCAATGTTTAAATTATTTGGATACAGCAAGAGATCAAAAGATTATCATATTTCCTGTGATGATTGGCTGCTCCCTTGATCTATCCTTGTCTGTACCTGCCTGCTCTTCACTACATCCATCACTGTAGCTGGTTTCCAGCTAGAAACCAGGAGCAGGAAGCTGAGTGCTGGTACAGTTTCTAGCATAATGAGATGACTTTCATTTTGCTTGTGTAATAAGAGTGGCAAAACAGAGGTAAGTCATAAAGAGCTTATCTGTATTCTAATTAACTCAACTTTTGCTTCTGGCCTGGTCTGTAGGTTTTCTTGGCACAGGAATGAATCCTCTCAGGTGCAGGGAAAGAGGAGTGTAATATCTAGTCATCATAATTGTACCAGTGAAAGCTGCTATATAAACAGAATTATTCTGCTAAAATTGCACTTCTCCTAGGAAGCCTATTCCACTTCTGCAAGTGGCTTTACTGGAGTGATACAAAACTTCCCTTGTATGGCCTGGCTACAGAAATACTGCTGTACCAGGACTGAGCAATAATAGCAAACCTATATGAGCAAAAGGCTTCTATAGAAGACATTGCTTTGGTCACTGAGATAAAGCTTACGATTTTTTTCCCCTTTATTTTAACTCATTTATATCTCGCTGTAAAATCAATATCTCATGACCAGAAGTACAGCTATAAAAATTCCAATAAATCCATTTTCAACTGCAAGTTTTGCTCCTAAAAAAGATGCTGTAACGGAGTCATCACACAGTTTCATGTCCACCACTGCACAAATCTGCTTCATTTGCAATTAAAAGTTAGCTTTTCTAATTGCCAGCTCTAGCAGCTCTCTACCTGAGCTCTGGCACAGCCAGGGTCAGCCTTCCTCACACATACTTACCAGCTGCAATGACTTTGCAAACTGAATTCTGCCCTGCCTTACACTGGATTCTGACACGGATGCATTGAAACAGCGAGAATGGATGGGGCCATAATTTTGCCTTTCACAACAATTTTGTACAAAAGGGAGGGACCCTGGTTCAGGTGGCAGAGTACATGCTGAGTTCACTTCTCTGGCCTTTAAGATTTATTCACTTACATATTTACTCAGGCACAGCCTTTCCCTGGTGTTGACTCTTTGGGATACCACAGACAAGGAGGCCAGGCTCTTTCTACAGGGTGGTCGTTTTGACAAGGTTAGTAAGGGAAACAACTGGAATATTTCTTTTGTCTTCCTCTTCTGCTCTCCTAAAACATACAGTCCTGAACTAAACTCCACTTTCCCAGCCACTGCACAGCAAGTTGGTTATTTCTGTAGGCAAGATGGCAGGTCAGTGACAGGAGGACACCGCCAAGTAGATGATGTCCAGGAAAGTTTAATTGGCTCCCCACAGGTCGTATACTTCCAATATCGCTTTTGTAATAAATCTAAAACGTCACTTGTTAAATAACTCGAGACCTTTCTTGTAATCACACAGGATTACATTAGAACATTAAATCAGACATAATTGGACTGTCCCATTTAGACATAATTTTAAGGTAAAAATAAAAAAAAATATTGAACAGTAGTGTATTATATGTAATAAGAAATTTATTGCAGTTCCAAAAATATCTTCACTGAAAGTATAAAAGAATTTATGGGCTAATATTTTTTCCTGAATATGAAAAGGACTAACTAGAGTGTTTTAATCTGCAGCCACTGAAGCCACTCTTTCTGACACAAAGGGTTTGCCTAACATTAGGTTAACTGTTAGGTAAACCTAACAGTAATTAGATCTTTAGTCACCTCTAGAAGAAAATATTCAAATGCTCTGTTCTTCGCAGGTCTTATCTCTTTAAATTACACTTTCTACTTGTTCTTGAAATAGCATCAACATAACTTCATTGGCTTGGATATTTTGACATATAATCAACCTCACAACTGATTTCTCAAATGAAGGGCTTAGAATTAAACTTGAGTCTGTTGAACGGAGATGTATAAAAATATTAATTTCATTTTTATAAAGTTTATTATTATTTATAGTCAAATATA
The DNA here is from genome assembly GCA_013400875.1 of Anhinga rufa. Classification (NCBI taxonomy): domain Eukaryota; kingdom Metazoa; phylum Chordata; class Aves; order Suliformes; family Anhingidae; genus Anhinga; species Anhinga rufa. Next base: position 14,005 of record VZTV01068037.1, read on the forward strand.
TTCACTATCAGAATGCTTTGCTGGCAAAAGAGGTTGAGAGAAGGGAGAACTACTATCAGCATTGCCACTTTTCTGGAAACATGTTCTGCAGGTGCACTCAGAGTTCTTTACAGAGATTTCCCACCCCAGAAAGTGAGGAAAATTATTAGGCAGTAGGAAACTACCCCAGCTGCACAGACATCCTGCCCACAGGGCAACCCCAGTGGCCCATGTGTGCCCGCACAGGACGTGGGCAAGTAAAGAAACACACGCAGGTTGTATGCAGCCGTATCACACCAGTGACGCTTCCTCACAAGGCTATTACGATGCACCAGAGCTCTCCTCTGCCACACAGCCTGGCATCAGAGCAGGGTGGGCAATGGGTTCCTGAGATGGTTCATGCTCCTTTGCAGCGTGTTTCCATGCCCTGCTGGGGTTATGCCTTTTTACAACTGTAAAACTAATATATGTGCAAGAGGTTTTGCTTAAGGTCTGATGAAAATTAAACATGATCTTGGCATTTTTGTATACTGGCCATCTCTGCCTTCAAACAATTTTGTGCTAATATTGCTCTCAAAGGAAATTTATGCTTTAGGAAGAGTTCTGAGACTTCAGTCTTTATTTCTCATGCTCTCTCTTTTTGGTGTGCTTTGCATGTGTTTTAAATGTGATGGTTTGGAACTTATGGATGGTGTGCTACCATCTGTGTTTTATAGTCTTAAGATTTCTAAATGCATACACTTCATATTTATAACATAGAGAACTCTAATAACCTTGTGTTATTATAATTTATTTCAGCTTGACATAAATCAGGCACCAAGCAAAAGGGAGGACTGGTTTTTTCTGTGTTTAACTAGGTTGCTTCACATTGCTTGACATTCTCCATGACTTTATTTAAAAGCTTCCCTCCAGCTTCATTAAACTGCCTTTGACAGGCACAGTTAATATACACGTGCACACACACATATGTATATATGTATTCATTTGAATTTGGGCTCTTTCCCTCCAGTCTCTGGTAATTATGATTTGTGTCTGGAGGGATGAACTGTCTAAAAAATAATAAATAAAAGGCCATGAGAATTGAAAGCCAGCGTTCAGGTTCATCTAGAAAGAAATTAAGCAAATCAAGTTCAGGTTTATAAAGGGAAGCAAATTACCCTGGGGTCTCCACACAGTGGATCAGAACTGACTTGACATATTTAATTATATTGCAGGTTCCTGCCCTTCTAAAGAAAATGGCAGCACTTTTACTACAGCCACCTAGGGAGGTGATGAGGTTATCAGTCTAGAACTGTTGCAACAGCAGAGGACTCCTAGTGCTAACGACATCTCCTAATACCAACAAATTAATGCCCAGCTGGCCACTAGCCACCCCCATCGGCTGATTGAAAGCTTCAGCCCTTTGCAGGTGTGAGTGGGTGGGAAGGAAGGGCCAGCCTCCTGTGGAGAGAAAGGAAGAAGAGGTGGCTGGGAGCTGGCAGTGGGAGAAACTGTTGATCATTCAAAACATGCCTTCGAAATAGCAGTGGGCTGGTGTGGAGGCCATCTCTGTCTGCCTGCTCCACTGGGTCTGGGTGGCATCGCTTGCTGGATTTGCAGTCCACTTGCAGATGCAGGTCTTGGTATGCTGAGAATGCTGTGTACAGCAGAGGTATGCAAAAGAGATGACTCAACACCACTCCGATCATGATCTTACAAGCAGCTTGGGGATTTGGTCTTGATGGCGAGCTGATTATTATTTTATCTCTTACCAAACTGCATAATTCACAGCAGTCTAATGTTTGCATGTTCTCTTTGTAAGCCACTCTTGCTATTTCATTAGTAGCTGTATTAAAAGAGAAAAATGCCTTTTCCCCCCACAAAACTATTTACTCTTTTCATGCAGACTGCTCCCAGCCTTTCTACCTCTCCACAGAACCCTCAGCCTACTTGAAGGGTTATATTTTTGTAATCACTAAACAATCTAGTTCAGCTGGATGCAGAAAACCATCTCTGATTTCAATTTCCCCTTAAGTGATTTAACTAGGCTCCTGGTTGAGAACAGACTTTGAGAGGGGTCTGGAGTGGTTTCTGAATTCAGCCACCCAGATGAGAAAGCCAAATTTAAAGATGTTTACGAGTGTGCACAATGCACCTTTGCACATCTGCAGCCACAGGCTGCAATGACAAGTTGATTGCCAACCTGTGCATATGTGTATGCTACTGGGGGGCTCAGGACCTCTGCAATGTCTCCTGTACCAGCCACTGAGGTTTTGACCTTGCTTTGCCTTTGCTTGACAGAAGTAAATAAATTATTGATACAGTAGGTCTTTGCACAGTTATCTGGAGTGAAGTCCAGATTCTGGTTATTTAAGGGTTTGATTCTTTTATAGATTTTTTGGGGGTGTTTTCAAGTTATGACCTAATATGTTACCTGAAACAATGTAAATATGACCATTAAGGTAGTGACTCACTTATCTCACTTCAAGGAGAGGAAGGGATCGGACAAGATGTGAACCTGCATGTTCTCAGGATATCTAGGCTGCATTGTCACATTTCTCCTTCCTTTGCTTAGTGATTCTGATAATCTGATGACACCTTCTTTAGGCTGTGAATATCCACATTGATAAATAGCAACTGGTCGTTATTTTGGCAGTATTTACCCAGGTGATGTAATATTCAGCAGGGAGGTCCCTGTCTGCTGGATGCTTTGGTACAAGACAGAGTGGGGTTTTTGCTGCAGTTGTTGCCTATTGTGTTAGTTCTGTAGTGCAAGCAATAGTAGCTCATAATTTTACATCCAAAAATGCAGGCTCAAAAGTTGCTGGCTGCAGTAGAGGTGACAGGATCTGTACAAAGGGAGGAATGATGAAGAAGCATGGCCACGAACTTTTCATAGGATCATTAAGGTTGGCAAAGACCT
>VZTV01068066.1:341-15836 GCA_013400875.1 Anhinga rufa
TGGGGCTATAACTCTGACAGAGACAAGGTGAAGCAAAATACTTGCTTTAGAAAAGGACTATTCAAAGTGATCTAAAATCCATTTCTAAATAATTATAAAGCCACATAGCATCTGGGAAATGGAAAAAATAGTAATGCCTGTGCTCTGGGATGGAGAAAATTATGAACGGTGTCATTTCTGCAGTGTTTTGCCTTGTATTGTGTACATGCTGTGCTAGGAGACTTGCCTCTCAGGCAGATCACAGAAAGCGGAAAGAAAGCAGATGCAAAGGTCAAACCCAGCTGAAATCCCTGCTAGTGTACCTGAGGTATTTGCTGAAAACAGCAGGCAAGGACCAGGCTAAGCAGGGAAGAAACTGTCGCCCTGCAAGAGGTTGCTGTTTCCCCCTGTGTTTGGGAGAACTCCAGTATCTGTCAATCCAGAGCTGCATGAGGATTTGTGCACAACTTTAAAGAAATGACATTACCTCATATTTCAACTTCCTCCAAAAGGAGATAACTTTTCTCTTATCTCTAGTCGTATAAAAATAGCAAAGTTTCATTGCTTCTAGAATTTCCTGAAGACTCAATCAATATCTTCTTACTTGACTCTCTAAGTAGTATTCTTTTGTTTCAATAAATGATAAGCAAAATTCATTTGCTATATGTGTTGCAGATATTTTCAAGTGCCTGCAGCTACCAAAGCTAATCACAGTGGGTTACTTGTGTTTCTTTTCTTGGTGTAATTTCTCAATCACATATCCTCCTTTTTTTTTCCCATTTCACTCACTTACGTATTTGCACAACAAAAAATCCAACACAAACAATCTTTCTCTTGAACAGTGACACCAAAATGATTTTTATATTACAAGCATAGAGCGAAGTGGATCCAACTCCCGGTAACTGAGGACTATCTCCATTAGTAGAGACAGAGAACAAAAGTGACCATGAGTCTGCAAGTGTAGCACTCAGGGTACCATACCTGGAAGAGATTTGGGCTCCCATCCCTACTTCACTTAACAATTACCATAAAATGCTCTGTAGGTTTAGATCGTAGGCCCAGGGCCCTATTAATGGCCCTGCTACTAGTTAAACTGTGCAGACAAAATGATACAAATACAAGGTAATAATACCTCATACTCCCTACTTTTCCTCCCACTAATCTTGGAATAAACTCTATCACATCAAAAATGGTTAGGTTGCTTTCCTGGGAGCTGGGATTAGCAAAGTCTGTGGAAGCTTAAGAGAAAAAAGCTCAAGTCATGAACACATTGCATTTGTTACCTTACCTCTGTGACTGTTATTGGTGAAACCATGCTGAGAATAATGGATTTGGCTCTGGAAGATATAGTGGAAGGAGGACATTGAATTGGTCTGTGTTCAAAGAAGAGCTGGAAAAAAAATTCAACATATTTTTTCTATTCTTCTTAGTGAAAAGCCCTGGGAACTCTGCTTTAACTTTTTGAAGACAAATTGTAATCAATGTAAGAATCAATATGATGAATAATATTTTCATAGAATGATTTTTGGTCAAGCCTGGTAAATGTATAACAAAATCCAACATTTGGAATTTGAAGCCAGACAAGTTCAAATTAAAAATTAGGTGGATATGACTCACTGAGTGTCTATCTGATTAAACAAACTGTTTGCCAAGGGCTACAGTGGATTCTCTCTCCTCTTAGGTGAAGATAGGATACTTTAATTAAGGTAAATTTAGTCCAATATTATATAATTTCTCATAAGGGTGGATGGATTGATGCCCACACCCTCCTGTCTAGCTCTGTGACCCAAAGCTGACCAAAATTAACTTAGAACTGAGAGTAGCACATCGCCATGTGAATGTGTCAACCTCTTCTTGAGAAAGGGCTGATCTCCTTCATTCTTGAAAAGAGAGGTACCAAAAGTTTATGCCTGGGAGGGCATCTGAGCTGTGAAGGGCTCTCCCATAATGAAAAGTCCAAGATGCACCACTTTTCCCACTACACTTCTTGCAGGACCTGTAGGCATGATCTGCTCCACTTGATTGGGACAAGGTGGAGTGCTGCTGACTGGGAGGGTGGGAAATGGAACCACAGCCCATCTCCAGGCCTTCCCTTCTGCTGGCTTGACTGATGAGAGAGAGGAGGCAGAGGTAGAGGAGGTCTGGGGGGTGAAGACTGAGGGACCCGACTAATATTACAGATTTTGTGACTATATCAACAGATAACCAATTTGATATTGTTTGATATTATTTTCTTTTTTTTTTTTCATAGAATCACAATGAACAAACTACCTTTTGGTAGTTTAAAGTCACTTGACTTTTGATGTCCCTGGACACCACCAAGCATTTGGACATTCCTACACCTGAGAAGGTTTCTGAAACTAGAGGTATCAGGCATGGGCTGGAGGCATTTGCAGAGGCCAAACACAGGACCTGATCCTATGCAAAGTCAGCCAGGGGCTGTAGCATTGTTAGGTCTATTCCTTTTGGCATTTCCCTATAATGTTAAACTGCACCTGCACTGCTGAATGCTTCTGCTCTGGGGCTTTCTGGCCCAGTGGTAATGAATGATTGCATTCCCAGACTATTCCCCTCTAGGGCAGACCGGGCACAACTACATTGCATAGCACCAAACCTACCATCTTTATTATTTTGTGCAGTTTTTCAGTTCAGAGCAACTGATGTAATGCCAGAGCTCTGTCACAGCCCACCAGACAGTTTTATAGCATTCTACTGAGAAAATCACTGGTGTCTTGGAGGTTGCAAAGCCACCCAGGATAGTGATGGAAGATTACATTGACTAGAAGGAGCCAAATGTGGTACAGTTTGGTCTGTGCTTTTCGGGAGCAGACTCTGTAGTGAGCTGTTCCAGAAACTGTACCTGAGTTTTGTGAAGTGATGTTTAAGTTGTGTGAATAGTCAGGGTGCAGAAATTAAGTGGGAGCTGAAACCTGTCTCACAGGGAAGAACCAGGAAGTGTTTTTCAGGAGAGTTCCTCCGCTGAAGCTCTTCCCTTTTTTTTTAATAACTGAAATATTAAATATTCATCAGACCCAGGATGTTAACAAGATAGGTTCACATATCCATCTTGATTTCTGTAAACACCAGATATACAACTGTTAATTTGTCTGTCTCTTCCACCTCCTCTTTCTTTTTTTCATCAGCTCAGTGATTCATGTTTGTAAATCCTAGAATTTTCAGAAGCCTAATTTTGAGCCTTTAATAACTGACTGCTTTTGTCTCACTGGGTATCTTCTGTGAGCATAGCAAGAGCTTATAACACTGGTCTCAATAAACTGCAACATTTCAAAGTGAAAAACCAGAAAAAAATAACCCAGATTTTCCCTACCTAGAAACCTTGTCTTGCTGATGCCTTTAGCCCATTGCAGCTGTGACAATACCAGAGAAACTGATAACATCTGCAACTACACAATTTCATGGAGCTAGTCACTTTTGCTAACTGAGATCAAAGTAATTTCCTGGAGCTTGTCACTTCTCCTAACTGAGATCAAAGTTATTTCCCAAAGCCCACAATCTAATTTCTTCTACCAGACTAGTTTCTGCTTGTAACTTCTTAAGCTGGTGAAGTGTTGTTAAGCAAACTACAAGAAAAATCACATATATGTCATTAATTACAGTGAGGCAGATGTAACAATTTTAATTTTATATTCTCCAGAAATAAATTCTGGAAGTAAATGAAGTACTGTCCAGCAAACTCATTCACAGGTTCATTCTGTAAGTAAATTGAAGTGTACATGGTTATCCTCTCCTAAAGTGAATTTTAGATCTTTACTTACTTAACAAACAATCATCTCTCACTCTGAAATTAATAAATTCAGTGAACTAAATCACAGAACACTATAGACTACAACATACATACTACCTGTATGCACTACACAGATTAAGCCTTCCTGACTGTCACTATGTCTTGCCTCCAAATTCTTTATATTGCAAAATTAGACTCAAAATAACCTTGCCTAATACTCCTGACTGAGGCTAGAATCAGGAACAGGAGAGAGAAATAGCATAAGAACAGGGAAAAAAGTAAAAATTTCAAAGATACTATATGTGTATTCAAATAACACGTAAAACACAGTCACATTCCTGCAGAGTCACTTGGTTATTTGCCTTGTTTGTTATGTTTATTATGACTCATAAATAAATGTGGGAATAGACACACAGCAAGAACTCAATAAGACCTAAAGGGAATTATTAATCTTTCTAAATTACCTAATCTGAAAAAAAGTAAAATGGAGTTTAATAGTGACACTTTTCACTCTTCTGAAGATGAGGCCCTGACTTGACTGGAAGTATTCTGAAAACTCTTAAATTAATCTTTATTAATATGGCATGTTTTCCTGGTAACACAAGCAGATGCAGACATACATGCATATCTTGCACAGCTTTCAGTTTTCCCATTGGCCATGTTTTAGCTCTGATCCTTTCGTTGGTCTTTTATGGTATTATCTCAAACTGAGGTTTGTCTTTCTTTAACTTTGGTACCTAAAGAAGCTTCAAGCTGCGTCAGGGGAGGTTTAGATTGGATATTAGGAAAAATTTCTTTACTGAAAGAGTGATCAGGCACTGGAACAGGCTGCCCAGAGAGGTGGTGGAGTCACCATACCTGGAGGTATTTAAAAGACATGTAGACATCAGGGCATGGTTTAGGAGACATGGTAGTGTTGGGTTGATGGTTGGACTTGATGATCCTAGAGGTCTTTTCCAACCTTAATGATTCTATGATTCTAAAAGTGAACACAGGACTCCAGCACCATTACCAACATTGAGAGAGTGGAAAGGGTCCTCTGAAGTTTAGGTAGCGATGGGAATTTCAAAGCACAACCATCTGTATTTATCAAGATAATTTTAGTTTAACTGTGAGGTATTTGGGAATCAAAGACACATATGTTGTTTATATCAGCTTAAGTGTCATGTATATCCATACTAGGATAGGGTGACTAACTGGGCACCAATCCTCAATCTTTCCTCCCCTGGTCACCAGCCTATTGCACAGCTGTTGGATGACACAAGTTGGTCATAGTTATATCTAACCCTGCCATAATACCCTGCAAAATTAATGTCACGAAACTTTTTTTACTGATGGGGATATTTTTCCCCACTAAACGGAGATTCAGCAGCTAATTACCTAGGCTTTCCTTTTGGTTAATGAAGAGCAACAGGCATTCCAGAGCATGATTCACTACACCTATTTTAAACACCCACCTTGGGTGGGATGAGTCATCACTGCAAGGTGCCCATGTCTGTCCACTAACTAAAGAAGGAGCCTAGTTATCTAGTTTACCCTAGATGACTAAATCTTAGATGGCTTAAGTTAGGCGAGATGAATCATTCCTGCTGACTGCAGAAACCTATGAGTCTATACCAGCAAAAAGGAGGAGTTTTTGCATTTCAACCTTCTCCTGCAGTTTGACAGTCTTGGCACAGCAGTCATCTATGAAGGGGGCACTACTCTGAGCTAGCTGCTCTCCTTAAAGGGAAGATCTTGTGTGGCAGCTCCAGGCCCCAGTTGGGTAGGTGACTAGATGGAAATCCCATACTTCCTCTCTTTTTTGCTGACCAAGAGAAGGTCAGCTTTGTGCTTCACTTTGTAGAAGGAAAGACTATTGCTCTACATCAGTTTCAAATCCTGTCCAACCAAGGACAACAGACTGACTGTAGGCCACTAGAAACCATCAACTGGCACTGTGATTGGCTGGAGAGACCATCATGGAGAGACTGAGGACAAAACAGTCATATTTTGGAAGTGCTACTGTTGTTGAGTGCAGTTGGCAATGTAGTACAAACCCACAGAGACTGGCTCCAGATGGACCAACACTACAGCAAACCAGTATAGAAGCACAAGGAGCATAGTGGTACTATGGCCAAGGAGGCAGGTGCTGATCAGTGAGGTAACCTCCACTCCAAACCAGCAGTAGAGATAATGACAACTACTGCCAAAGTTGGTAGTGGACCAGCTTGGGATAGAAAGAGTTGAAGAAACAGCCTGTCAGAGCAAGTCATGTACCAAGGGACTAGTGTTGCATGGTGCCGATCAGTCAAACCCAAGTAGCAGATGCAGCAGGGCTCCCTGTTGTGCAGTGCTTGCACAGGCAGGGAGCCTGCCAGAGGCTGCCCCTGCCAGCACCTGTGCTCTGTCCAAACTGCCTTATGCAATGCTGGCTTTCATGTAATATAATAACCAGCACCACCTAATAATCACAGTGCTACATGAGCTTCTCTGCAAAATACAGCCAGTTCTTGTGGCAGTCTCATAAAGGAACAATTTCCCATATTTTGCTTGATATTTGCAATTACAGCTGTTTCCTGGGGAAGGACTGTCAATGAACTCGAGAGTTTAAATGCCTATAAACAATTCATTACTTAATAACACTCAAAACTCAGAAATTATCTATACTGTTGCATGGATGTATGGACCTCTGGGAATGTTCCTAGTGAAGCTAGTAAATTCCCTGGCTGTGTCACATCTTATGGGCCGTCTGTGAAACTGATATGATTTCTGCTTATTGGGGACTATCCTGACCAAGATGGCCAAGAATGATCTCTCTCCCACCTCATATTCTCAGAAGGTATCACCCTCTCCTGCAGAGTATTTGGATGAAGTGACAGCTGAGAAAGTTACATTACTGATGCTAACAGTAATTTTATTTTCCCTTGTGGAAAACAAACCATTTCTCATGAAGAAATGGCAGCTCCCAAGACTTCAAGATTTGAAACAAATTCTTCTGCCTTTTTTCTAGATAGCTGTTTCTATACATCTGTATTACTGTACCACTTCCATATAGCTACATTATCATCTGTATTTTCAGGTCGGGAATTTAGAATCACAAATAGTTACTTTCTAAAATTATCAACTTCTGTGAACAAGTAAACAATAACATACTAACACAAGCAAAGAAAAAATGTGCTAACTTTGTCTGAAATTAATTGAAACCACTGTAGGCTCCTTACTTAAGATTCACTAGCCAAAAACATTCAGCCCTGGTGGCTGTCTGCTCTTTCTGCTGCCAGCAGTTTTAACAGCTTACATTGACTCAAGGATCCAGCTGCCAGCCAAATAATACAGCTTGGCTTGAAAACTGGAGCTTTCCTCTAGCTTGTGACTGATGCCCAGCTGTTGAGATGATTTGAAGATCCAGTGCTGTATCCTCACTGTAGATGTTTGCTCCATGTAATGCAGCTCCCCAGGCCTGAGGCTGGTAGCTGGAGCATCCATGGAGCCCAGCCATGCTTCCTTCTAAAAGAGTTTAAATTTATCCTCACAGTGATACTTCCTAGCAGCATAAAACACAGGAAGGACAGGTACTAACCAGTGACTTTCTTATGATCTTGTACAGTAACTGTGCTAACAGTTAAACTGCTTTTGGTTTTTATCCCCCCAGCTGTTCCAGCCTGAGGCAGTGAGAACATTCATGCCTGTGTCAACAATGCAGCCACCTGCCCCAGTTTCTCCCTTCCACTCATGAGCTGAAAAGGCCCCCAGCTCCTTGTGACGCAGCTCTCTCCTGGATTCATGGAGTTCAATAACCTCTTACTGGCTGCACATAAGATTATCCCAAGAAGCTGTAAGTGTAAGCCCTCACCTGGAGATTGATAGGGAATTGCATATTTGCTCCTGCCACTGTTCTCTTACTTACTTTCCAGTCACCATTTGTGATCTTAATAACTTTCTCCTCTGTTGTCCTCTCCCATTTTCCCTCAGCTAATGACAATGTCTCTTCTTTCAGCTCTACCCACTCCTCCTTCCCAGAGCATAGTGACAGCTTACATCCTGAGCTGCAAATTTTCCACTTTCTCTTCCCAGCTTTTAAAAGAAGTGTCTGTGTTAAATGAAGCAAAGCATTCTGTCACTATGAGCTGCAATGAGAATGCAAGCCACCTTGACTTAACAGTACCACACAGTCAGAAGGATACTTCATTTATTTTAAGTAGCTAAAACCATAGTGGATTTGAAAGGGAATTGGTGACCTGAAGAGGGAGGTCAGCCAAGAGCCTGTGTTGTCTTGTCTGCCTTGTTATTCAACACCTTTTCCAGAAGAAGTAGAATAACTACTATAGAAAGTTACTTCAGTTTAGTATTCCCACCCCTAGGCTTGGCAGGCCTGTGAGGAGACCACAGCATACATCCAGCAAAGCTACGGCACTTGGCATTATGAGTATTTGTTCTTTGTGATAATTTCCACCAAGGGCAAAATACAAACCAGAGCCCAATTGAAACTCAAAATGTCTTTACAGTTATGCTGAAAGAAAGCACAGCAGGAAGCTTTGTATTTAAAATTTTATACCAGTCCTTGTTTTAGAAGTAGAGCAAACAGATCTGTGACAACAACATCCCTTCTTCCCTCCTTAGACAGCTACAGGCAGCTCTAATGTGACTTTGTGCCTGCCAAAGACTAATCTTTTGCTTCAGTTTTGCCCGTGGGTTGTTATGAGAGATTACTAGGTCCCTGCTCCAGTTAATTAGCTTACGGCCAGCCACCGGAGCTCTCAGCAATAATGCCCTGCAGCAGGTGAGAAAAGGTGAGTGTTGTGGATACACTGTGGAAGGACAGTGACTGTGGTAGCAGTGAACGTAAAATAAGATCAGGTGTGTACTCCTCTATTTTACATTACACTCTACTCCTTGCTAGGAGAAAAGAAAAAAAAGAGTTGTAAATAAATAAATAAAGCATGTTCTGCTTATAGCTACCTACTGCTTACAGCTCTATTTCCTCTTCTACTAAGATGTCTTCTGGTAGAGGCATTACCCAAGCTATTTCTTTCAGTACCTTATCACTGCTGTCTAGTCTTGAATATGTACTGCTTCTTCACCATAGAAGAAGCATAATTTAAAATTAAAACAGATATTTTATTGATATATCCTGTTCAGCACTGAGTAGTTCAAGATTAAAAACTAGAAGAGATTAACTGGAGAAAATAGGGTTTGAAGAGACTGAAAGCTGGCTCAGCCCACAGCCCCCAGGCATATTCAATTACACTAAAACGATTCCTGGAAATGTTTGTCTAGCCTATTCTTTAAAAACACTGGAGATTGCAATTCTACAACTGCCCCAGGCTGTGTACATCAGCACTTCACCATCCATATGATTAGAAACTCCTCTTTTAAGGTTGGAACTACATTTCTGTTTACTGCTATTACTTCCTTTTTCTCAGTGTATGTAGGGAATAATTTACAACTGTCCTCTCTATGAAAACTACTTGAAGACCATTATTGTGCATTTTGGTCTTTTCCAGACTAAACAACTTCTTCCAGTTTTTCCTCACAAGCCTTGTCTCCTAATCCACCAATATTTTTTCCCCCCTCTCCTTTTCTTTCTCTATTCCTTCCAGGTGGTCTGAATCATTCTCAGAACTAATTCAGTTCAGCACAAAGGTGGAATTCAGCTCTAGATTTAATTCCAGATTCAGACACCTACATTTATTTGTTTGTAATGTATGTCTTCATAGTGAATGAAGGCATAATCATCAGAACCACAAGTGAGGAGGGTGTCTAAACTCCTCAGAGTCTATGGAAATCTAGTTAATCCAGTCAGTGGAGTCTAGAGTATTATTCAGATTATCCTAAAGTAGGCAGATTTAATCAGCTAAACAGCTCTGAAGACTCCACTGGGCTCAGTGCAGTTCCCTAGACATGGAAGTCTAGTGCTATTTGAGATGCTTTTAAATATCCTGCCCAGCATCCAGATATCAGTCCAGAAGGACATGGTCTCCTATAGTCTCTATGTCTAAGATGCCCTATGATATCTCAACGCATAGAGATAGCCTCAGATGTTCATATTTAGGCAAGCAAACTGAGCCCACAGCTGACATGTAGATTCTTACACTGCAAAATCAAGTTCAGATACAGATTCAGAGCCTTACTGTCTATCTTGTCTAGCAGTAAAACTTAGACATGACATCAGAAGCTGTGCACACAGCTTATAATGATAAGTACAAGGATGGTTATAATTTATTTGTTTATGGAAAGAAAACGTAATGTCCACAAATAGTCAATCTTATCAGAAGAGAAGAATGGGGTCTTTTCTCATTCTGGGTGTTATATGACAATTCTGAGATTCTGTGACAACCTGTGCTGGAAACAGAAAGGGTCTCCAGGATCTAAAATTATTATTATTTTAAACTGAGGAGGCAAAGATGTCTGCTGGTGCAATAAAATGTGGTATTAGCTGACTTTTCCATCTTTTAGCTTACAACATGTGGGATGCTGCGATAGCTAAACCACCTTCCTCTTCATGCTACACAAATATATACATGAGTTAAATGATTGCTTACAGCTTCTGTGCTTTCACTTTAAGAATGCTATGTATAAAAATGGATGGCCTGTCAAAGTTTCATTCAATCTGGAGAAATTCATTTCTCCAAGGGGTGGAAAGTAGAATCAGGAGGATCATTTGTGCTAGTGGTGCATATGACATAATGGATGAGTGAAAGTTACTGCTCAATAAAATGTAATTTTATCTGGGCTGGAAGCTCCCTCCTCATATCATCTTGGATCAGATGCTCATGTGGGGAACAGCAGACAAGATGAGTAAAATAGGGAGGATAGAAAGCAATTTTGGAGCTATGACAAGCTCTCAAGCTCATCAAAAACCTGCAGAGCCCCTCTAAAACTGCTCTAGGTACTGTGCTAAGGGGGAAGAGCATGCCAAGGGTAGGTGGGAACAAAGCTGATTTAGTAAGCAAGCTGTCGCTGGATCTTTGACATACAAAGGGTTGCTTTACCAATAGAGTATCAACTCTTCCACACAAATTTCATTTCTTTGCCCTCCTCTGGATATTTGCTTTGGGTAGTTCAAGTGGGATTAACTGTTTCCTATGAAAGCGGTGCTGTGCTGAGGGAGCAACACTTGCAGTCAGCCAAAAGTAACAGGATAGTCCCTGCAGTGGTCAGGCTACTCACCAGTCTCACTTACTCTTTACCTCCGCAGGTTGTTGCAAGTGGTTTGTCCTCACCTTTTCTCCCCTCCTGACCTGAGAAAAGTTGGTCTTGTTTCTGCTCATCCTCCTGAGCACATGCAGTATTTGCAGCTAACCAGGCAATTCAAGTCAGTATCATTTTACTTCACCTTAAACAACTCATTTCAAAACAAAATAAAAAAACTGCCATGAAAGCTAAGCTGTATTGACGTTTTCACTGATGGTCAAACACTAGACAAAAAAGGTAGGACACAGAATTTTGGCTAAATATTTGCTGAACTAAAAAGCTTTTTCCATCCACTAGCAAACCAATCCATAAAATTTAGCTTCATGTTCCCAGGTGTCCATGTGTGCACTTGGTTTTGAGTCCTCAGCTGCCTATTCAACAACCCTTCCTTCCTAACATGTTGTGCAATACTTTCGGTTAGTTCTAGGAAGAAACTGGATGTGAAAATACCCAGTGAGACTGATTATATTCCTGCTGCTTAAGCATGTTCTCCTGAGGCACATTTAGCTACACTTTGAATAATGTTTCAGTTGAAATTTCCTCTTTTCTTTTTTTTTTTTTTGACAGATGAATAACAAGCACATAGTGGTGTAGTAATTTTGTAAACTTTAAAACAAGGTTGTAGCCTTTCTACCAACAGTATTGCTTCTTGTATTTATAACTAAATTCAGTGCAATGAATGTATTAAATTGCTACCCTGTGCTAGTAGACTTAGTACCTGGAAATGAACAGTCTTCAATCTTTTTGCCATTCTCTCCAGAAGTACATCAGCTATACACTACAAAAATGAGGGATATGACATAAAATTGGAAGCTGCCAGATTGAAAAGACATGTTGCTTCTTTAATTTGGTTGTATAATTAATCTCTCTTTTCCTCCTTTTTCTGCCTACCCCTTCCCTAAATATACTCTAATGTTTATCTCGGGTATGCTGAAATTCAATATATGAAAATACTGAATCTACTCTCATTTGCCTACATATACAATGAAATGCAAACCTTCACTTGGAAGCCAAGACACTCAGGAGACCTTCCAATGTAGCATTTTCTAATGCTGATGTTTTGTTGTTCTGATATTGCTGTCCTATATTAAAAAAGCTTAGATATCGTTTCACTAATTACGACTTTTAAGGCCACAGTGGGAATTCATGGCTGTGTAACAGGTCCCCAGGAACCTGGAATAAGAGGCAGCAGCAGCAGCTACTGCTACAACCCTCTGCAAGGGGTAGTATTGGCCCCCCCCTAAGCCACCTCACTTTTACTGGGCAACAGAGAGAGCAGCAGCAGAGCCAAAACACCATCTCATTTGGATTAGAGTTTCAGGCACTTCAGCAGCTAGTTCCTTGCAAGTTAACGGAGAAGACCTGGATTTAGCTAAACCAGCCTGTAAGACTTCAAAAAACAAAGGGCTCGTGTGCTCAAGGTGACACAAATCAAGGACTTGTTTATCTGAGGATTCAAACTTACATAAAGGCTTTTAAGGTTTTGCATTATGGAGTGAACATTTGAAATTGTTTAAGATTATTATTGCTACTTAAAAAGAAATATTTTATATGTTCCAGCTGAGAACAGACTTTTCTGTTTCAAAGTCATAACAACATGTCCCAGCCACAGAGTGTAAAATGCAGTAAATGATCCTCTACTCTACCTTACCAAGCACTTTGGTGTCCACAGGTGAAAAGTGTTATAGAACTTCCATTGTGATAATTACAGTTATTAAAACTGAATGCAATTTAGATGGGGGATGCAGTTTTTGAAGCAAAGCTGTGGCTAAATAAAAGTGAATTTGTATTATCCCCCAAAGCATTTATAACCACATCTAAGCAAGATATAAACAGCTGAGGCTGTTAACTGTGGGAACACGTTATTTTTGCTCAAGAACATTGCTTGTCATTTTGTATAAAGAAAATAAAGTATTTACATTACCTCCAGAATTTCCAATGTAATCTTAAAATAGTTCTCAGCAATCTCCTGGAAAGAAAAACAAATACATTCCAAATTAGCAAGAAAATATAGAAGATTTATGTTTTATTTTTAACAGGGAGTGGACTTGTCATACTTCCATCAGATTGTTCAAAATATCCATAATATAATTAAATGACTAAAACTGCTCCCTTCCCTTCTACTAATGAATTCTCAAGTCCATCTTCTGCTATGCACAACTTCTCTTTTCTTTTGGCTGAAGTCTCACTTTTGTCATCATTAGAAGAAACATTTAATAAGATAATTTTCTTTGTGTGGGCAGACATCTGTTTCCAATTCAGCTTTCGAAAGCCTGGCAGAGTCTCTGTCAGCTTACAATGATGTGACAATGATCATCTTACTGTGCTTCACAGAAAGAATATTTCAAAAAATGTGGTACATTCAGATGTATTAAAAATTATAATTTTGTTAGTTTCCAGTGTGATGGTCTCACAGTAATATTACTGTTTGGACATATTTTTGTAGAGGAAAAGCAAGCTCTTCTTACTGTATCATTTCTTCTTCTTGGTATTAGAAAAACACTCAAACACCTTAATATTATTAAAACTCATGTCCTATAATCTGGTACACATAGGTCACATATATGTAGCAGGAGAATATGAATCTCAGCAGAAATTAAGGAAAAAATTACATAGTGATAAGGATGTTAAGGATACAGATACATATTCTCTGGAAACTGAAAGACGTGTTTATTATTCTTAAGATTGTATAGTTATTTTTAATATTGGAAGAGTAACTAACTAAATAAAGGTTTTCACAAGTGGAGAAGTGAGGGTGTAAGCAAGTAAATGAAATGTCAGCATCTCACCAACAAAGCAGATAGATAATCCTTGTGAGGAAACTGTAAGGTATGTCCATCCCAGTACAGTGCCACTTCTTTGATCAATTTTTGATGTTACTGTTCTCTTCCCACCATTGTTTTTATTTATTCCCTGTGATTATTTGATGTCAGACACAAGTAACTCAGATGAACTGCCTGAGCACAGGCGCTCAGTGTCCTTGGCCATCCACATGTGGCCATCCACATCCTGGGGTGCTGCAGGATGTACTGGAGACCTTTGTCCACCTGCAGCAGCTGGCAGAGGCCAGGCAGGACACCAGGAGCAGCTCAGGTAGCACTAGATGCCACTAGAACCTGGTTTAGGGCCTTGAATCAAACCCAATATTTCGACAGGCTTCAGTAGCTCTGTCTTTATTGTACGACATAGTGGTACTTCAAAGAGCTACCCTAACATTTTCTATGATAAGTAAATAGACTTAATTCCTTTCTATCTCATTGCTTTAAAATACTATTTTCTACACCCATTTTTACTTATGGACGTGGTTCTGGTGGGTTTTTTATCTCTCAGTAGTTATATACTTCTGGATTATGCACAAATGTTGACAACACTAGAAAACTCTGAATAATACTATTATAATAATTAATACCAATGATTTTTAAAATTATAATTAAGAATCTTTAAAGCTTGATTGAGGGGAGTTTTCAGGAACTGCAGTACATTCAAGCAGAGTAGTTTTCTTCAGGCTGAATGCTTTTGGATGGGAAATCTTTCAGCTAAGCGATGCTGAAGCGTATATTGTGCCAGCTTTGTAGTTAGGGAGAGTAATTCAATCTGCAGTGTCCCGAGTTTGTTCATAAACATTAAATTCATGTGAAATAAATAAAAGCAATTTCAGTAACATGCAAATAAATTGAAATGTGGAGAAGCTAAGGAATCAGCTTTATGAAACACATTGCCTTAAAGATGGTGTAAACAGTTTCAGAAAAGCTATGCAAAATGTATAACGCATTCTTTAATGTACATTTCCCCTTCTTTATTTAGTAACAACCAAACAAGAAATTTTCCTTGGATTTCTAAATGTTTCTTCATCCTTATCTGAATAGCTGGTTTTTGCTACAGTAACAGCTGTGGCCAAAACTGTGGTAATTTTAAAAAGAAGAAAAAAAAATACCTAACCCTTGCATAAAGGATCAAAAGCAAAATGTAAAATATATTCAGCCTTTTCTAGGTCAATTCATATTCTGCCCTTATTTTAAAAATTAACATAATTTCTATAGCAATAGTCCAGGGAATTCCAATTTACACTCTGTTACTTCAAATTTTTAGCCATTATATTCTTATGCCTTTTAAAGATGGTATTTTCTGATAATTGGCTTATTTTCCTTAGTTGCTTGTTGATTCAAGTGGCATCAGCAATTTCGCTACTAAGTGAAACTGGAACATAGGAAAATCATGCAATCATAGAGTGGTTTGGGTTGGAAGGGACCTTAAAGAACATCTAGTTCCAACCACCCTGACATGGGCAGGGACACCTTCCACTAGACCAGGTTGCTCAAAGCCCCATCCAACTCGGCCTTGAACACTTCCAGGGATGGCGCACCCACAGCTTCTCTGGACAACCTGTTCCAGTGTGTCACCACCCTTATAGTGAAGAATTTAATGTTTATATCTATTCTAAATCTACCCTTTTTCAGTTTAAAGCCAGTACCCCTTGTCCATTTACTACATGACATTGTAAAAAGTCCCCCTCCAGCTTTCTTGTAGGCCCCCCTTCAGGTACTGCAAGGCTGCCATAAGGTCTCCCCAGAGCCTTCTCTTCTCCAGGCTGAACA